>VZUA01003829.1:7867-27957 GCA_013401035.1 Horornis vulcanius | reverse complement strand
AAACAATTAATCTATTTTTAGAAACATGGTTCTCTTTGGAAGGCTGCATCTCAATGCTGTTTTCTTGCACAAAAGGTAACAGAGAAGCATGTACCCAAGAGCTATATGTTACTGCAATGTCTGTTGTCTTGCATCCAACCCTAATGGCCCCTTAGAAAATTTAGGATATTTCTTGGAAAGAAACAGCAGCGGAAAATTATCACAAATGAGTTATAACCTCACTGTAGATTAACAAGCCCCAAGACATTTCTGAAGACAGGAAATGAATTAATATTCAAAATTACAAACTCTGTTATGACTAGTAGAATATTTGTAGTTAAGCTGTTTAGACAATTTTTTAAATAGTATTGTTTTAAAAACAAAATTAAGCCAAAAGCACCTTCAAAAATGTTCAACTAGTAATGAGACCAAAGCTCACAACTGTCACAAAGATAAGAAGCAATCAGTACAGAAGTGGAATGTTTTTATCTGGGCTTCTAAGATTCCAGTCCCTGGCTAAGCTTTTTCTTTTGGTCTCACCACAATACGGAAAATGCCAATGGCATACCAAGTGTGACAGCCTACCACAAAAACAGGTATGTTCTCATAAGTGTATTAGAAGTGCTTCTCTATGAGCATTTGACTTGGCTTATATTTTACTGTATGTCTGTAGCTGTTGTACTTTACCTATAAAATATAACATACAGCAAGAGTGTAGAGGGAATAAGATCATGTACAGCTGAAGAAATAACCCCAGTATTTGCTTTCCCATTAAAGATGAATATACTCCACGAACAGAAGAGGATACTGCAAACCCTGTCTCTGACATTGCCTCCTGAGGAAGTCAGAGGGATTCAATTCCAATGCCATAAAGATTCCCAATTGAAATACTAACACGTGGAGCAAAATGCTCCATATCATAAAGAGCATGCTCTTCCCTAGACTAAGTCCATATTAAAATTGAATCTCTATAAATTTCAGCAAGAGGAAATTCTAAGCCCAAAGATATTCATGCCTTATTGCATGTTTAATGGCCTGAAATCATCCCTCTTTTCACCTCAGGCATGAAGGCAAAAAACCCCCACAAATCCAAATGCCATTCTTTTGGCCTGTCCCTATTACAACTGGAAATCTCCTTCTCAGAAGAAAGCCATTAAGGGGAAAAAAAAAAGAAAGAAAGAAGAAAAATAGAAAAAAAGAGAAAAAAAGAAACAATGGAAGACAAGAGCAATGAGAATAGGCAGAAGGAACAGAGTATCAAACACTCCCCCATACTTGGACAAGTTTTGGACAAAAGAAACCAAAAGAAATCTAGATAAAGTAACATCTTGCCATTGAGGTAACAAAATCTTCAAGATGATCATAGAGCAGGTGTTTCTCCCCATTTTACTACTATTTAGATTTGAAATCAGGAATAAGCACACATTTCCATTTGCAAAACAGCAAAAATCAGCAAGGGTTCCATTATATCCCAGAGCAATTGTTTGGGGTTTTTTTACCCTCCCCAAAATTTCATGGGGGGGCTGTAATTTGTGGGTGCCTGCCAGGTGAGCTGAGGCTCTGCACCAGCCCAGGAGAGCAGATGCATTCAGGGCACACGGGAATTGTGCCTGGCTCCACTACAGCCCTCGGTTTATACATTCATGCAGATCACAGAAAATCTTCAGGCATCCGACAGATCCAATTTCACTTTTCAACTACTCTAAAAATTCTCTCTAACTTTTAGTCACACTCAGCGCAGTAAGAATAACCAGCTAAGAATACTTTGCAAGGATTTCTTATTTTTCTTCAAAGAAATTAAGAGGTTGCTGCCCTAAATGGTTTCAGATACAAATCTCCGAGAAGCAGGGCCTGCAGCATATCCTACAAGGCTATTACTTTGGAAGACAACTAAACATTTGAGAGATGTCAAGGGTTGTTTCTAACATGACAAATCTGAGGATAGAAAGCTGTGGAGCACCTCAGAAATCAAGTGAAAATTAGGAAGAAGAGGCAGCATCTTTTCTTTTTCCCTTCCAGTCCAGTATTTTCAGTAACTAGTAAATAAATCCCCAGATGCACTAATGGCTGCCATCCAGGAAATGCATCTGCTGTGTTTATGAGATCTGCAGTTCATAAATAATTGCCAAATATAGAATTATTCACTTCAGTTCTATCAGAGGTTGTTTTATAAGAAGAGAGAGCATACCGGAATCACACTTATGAGGTTGATCAATCAGATTGATTTAGAATTCACATGCATGAGTGCCAAAGCTTGGCTTTTGTGGAAAAAGAACATTTACAATTTTTTGCATACGCTGGCAACTGAAGCTTTCTGAGCCTGCCATGTTGCCACTGGCCCCTTTCCATCAGTGCCCCTCATGTAGTTAGGTGTGTGTGGGTACACTTTAGTCCCTCAGGATATGAAAACCCTAACTCCATTTTGTCCATGATTTCTTACATCCGTGTGCTGTATAACAAAGGAGCCATTTCCAGGCTGGACGTGCCAAACACCACACAGTCTCTTTATGGCTCCAGACAGAAGGCTAAGGCTCCATCAGCCCATAACAACCTGAATTGAGAACAATCCACTGAGGAAAGTGCAAAAAAACCCACTGGATGATAGCTGAACTGATCCAGGAATGCAAAGGTATAGTTGGTTGCACGAAGCTCACATATTTAAATGAGAAAGAAGTTTTACCAGTTATGATCTACTTTTATATGCACTAAAAACATAATGCTGAACAAAAAAACACAATGAAAGTACATCTGTACAAGAATAACAGGTAAGAGAAAAAGATCTAAATGTTTCATAACAGTATTCTGTCCCTGATTTCTACTTCTGAACTGAATTCATGTCAACACTTGCAATAAGCTGGCAATTGCAGTGAGCAGTCTTCTAATAAAAAATAAGCCTATCTTCACCTTTGGTCCAGGCAGGTTGGACCTGAATAAACTCTGCTGTGAAGGCCATCTCAAGTCTCTGGATGCTGATGTGCTCCTAGCTTGGCTCTCTCACCTCAACTCCACACATGTTTTAGGAACACAAGAGTCTGCCCAGATAAAAGGCCACAGAGAGACAGTCTACAATATAGACAGAAAGCTTGAGTAAAGGCTTCACGTGGAGACAATCAGGTTCTGGACACACAGGCAATTCTAGGGCAGCAGCAGCAGATGCAGACCCAGTGCATTTTTATTACTAAAGAGTTGGCAGGGAAGAGAGCTGCCACAAATTCCCACAGACGTGTGGGGGGCTGACTCTTTCCAGAGGGCTGAGTATTTCCAAATGTCCGCAGCAGCCCGGACACCCACACCACGACATCCATAGGAGCTCCCAGCTGTGCCTGGCCTTTGAGCCACAGGTCTCTGATCCCTTGCCAGATACCACGAAAAAGCAAAGCTCTTTAGCTCCTAGGCACCAGGATACAGAGGAACATTTAAACCAAGAGGCCAACAGGGGTCAGCCCTGCCTAGCACAGAGGCTGTGACACGCCACTGCCATCTCCACTGCCCCTCGTGTGACAAGGGCAAAAGACACAATTCAACAGCACACAAGGCTTGAATAATTACTGTTATAGAATATCTCCATCCATGAAAAAGCAATGAAACATTTGGCAGCAGGAACCTTCCAAAGGAAGCTTCTCAGCCCCCTGTAGTCCTAATTAACCTCAGTTCTAGAATTTTGTACGTGAAAGAAGCACAGAAGAGATCTGATAGGCTCAGCTCCCTTCCCCTGTGCCCACAGACATTCAGAAACAGAATGAAGCTCTCATTCATTCTGAGAGCTCACAGAGGTCACATCTAGTGGCTCCAGAAGCACCTGGACATGGGAGCTGTGGTACCTGCTGGCTACCCAGGGATGGTCCTTCCAACAAAGGTCTGCTGTGAACAGCACAAGTTGCACCTTCACCAGTTGTAGGCCTTACATGTGGGGGTGCTTGTGTCCACAAGACAGCAGTCATATCCTGAAAAGAAGAAAACCCTTCTTGGATAGTTAATGGATATGTCTAATACCATCCTCAATCATCTTGGAAAGCATGAATGATGCACAGACACCCCAAGCAAGGACTCTGTGTGGGCCACAAAAATGCGAAAGAGAGGCTCAGCCACTAAAATTGCACTAACATTGCAACCAGCTGAAGGCACAAGCAGTCAAGCAGTGGCTGTGCTTGGCCTGAATGTCCCCATTGCGTAGCTAATGTCAATGATGAAATGGGGCAAGTGTTCCAGCCACAGCAACGTGCCTCAGGCACGCACAGCTCCCGCTGACTGCAGTGGGAGCTGCACGGGCAAGCTGCAGAGGAGAGAGGAGCCCTTTGTGTCCCACCAAACACTGGAGCATCCACCAGATGATCTCCTTTTTAGTCACACTTTATCTCATGATCAGCTGGGCTGGGATACTGAATGCATTGTCAATTGTTTAATGACGGAAAAATAAAGCTGCAGGCTGCAGTTGATGTTTACTAAGGTATTGATGAGCTATTCATTTTATCAGGGCAGAAATCACTGCAGAAGAAATGCTGGGAAATGTAATCTAGTGCTGTAAAATATTTAATATTCTTTTTATGTCACAGTGGCTGTGTCATTTCACTGGCATTTTTCAGTAACTATAGAGAGTACCCAATAACTTCAGTGTGTGGACACACTCATACGTGTAAACTCAGACAAATTATAATGGACATTTGTGAAAAATGAAAAATATTCACCATTTTAAAAAAACTGGCTAATGCTAGCCCTCAAAAGGAGTATAAATATTATGGTTTGCCTTAGACTTCCTATGCTTATTAAGACATTGAGAACTGAATATTGCACTAACATAAAGGAGAAAAGTGAGACTCAACCCTACAAAGAAAAGTTCTACTAATTTAGCTTTAAAAAAAACTCAAGCCAAACAACCAAAACAATGAACAGCCACAACACTGTCTTGTGCTAAATTCCTCAACAGTTCTGCAGCCAAAGTGGCCTCCCAAGATGTGCTACTTATTCCTACTTTCTGCTCAGTCTCCTGAGAAGCCACAGGCAACAAATAACGTTATCTGTGCAATGCACGTGTCAGTCAACAATTCAGAATCTTTCTCTTTCATTCTAAAATGAATAAACTAACTAAACTAAAGAAACCAAAGAAAAAAACTCCAGCAATCATTCTTTTCTCTAATTACTGTGAAGACCTGAGGCCAGATAAGGAGCAGAGGAGAAAGGTTTCTAGATTAATTTGCCACTTTCATTTTCAGTTTCTGTAGTCTTTAGGAGTTTATATTTGCTCACCCACAGGAATTTGTCTGCTTTTACTGCTATGCTATATATACACTCAAAAGCTTCCACTTGAAGGGTGCTTTCTTATGATACTGCAAGAAAACCCCACCTACACAATTTTCTTCTTTGAGGAACCCTGGAATCACTTGTTCCCTTGGAGAAATGTCAGTGTTCGTTATCAAAAGAGGATGCAACTGAAATTAAATGTATTGATCCTTTTTTATACACTGACTTCTGTCTGCAAGCAACTAACATGCTTTATAAGTAAAATACATGTATTCAAAGAATTCACACATTCCAATTGATTCTAAATAATGACATGAAATCTTTGCATTCAGCTGTTCTGATTCTTCCTCGCCATGTGTATGCTGGCTGCTAGGTTTAAATGGGAAGCTCTAAACTCTTCCTCCTTGAAACATTAAGTAGGATAAAACTGATTGCTAGGGTCTGATTCTTTGAGGTTTTATACATCATGGAACTATTTAGATCTGAACCAAAAGAGATTAACCATTAACAGAGCTGAATCTTGTAGCACTCCTTTTAAACAAACAGGTCAGCAGACACATAATATAAAAACAAATTAAGCCTAACTCTGCTTTAATAAAAACTACCTGAGCTAGGGGGGAATTTTTATACCACTGCTCAGGATTATTTCTTTTCTTGTACCACTGTTAAGGCCCACCTTCAAATCTCTGCTTATGTTTAAACATCATTAAAGGGTAATAGCATTAGTCCACGTCAATTTGCCACAGCAGAGCATTTTCTGGCACTTGGAAACCCATTCCTAAAGGACTTGTTCAACATATGGCCAACTCTTACACAGAAAGGTACCCAAAATATGTTCAGTGTGATGGAAGAAAGAAGGAGGAAAGTGGAAAGTATTGGTAAAAGTCAGCCTGCGGTAGCATTCACTTTGTTTTCCATGAAAGATGAAGTCCCAAGATGCTATGTCTGTCTTCAGCCCTACTGCACTTGTCAGTAATGCTGGGAGAAGTTATATCTACAGGGTCTGTAGCTTCCTCTGGAGCTCAAACCTCCTGATTAGTCAGCACTCCCCGTCCAGCCAGGGAACAGGCGGATCACACCTGCCTTTGCTCCCTCCCAGGCATTCCATTTGTACCTTAGCACACACACTTGGATGTCACTGATGCTATTACCCTTTAATGATGNNNNGAAAGAAGGAGGAAAGTGGAAAGTATTGGTAAAAGTCAGCCTGCAGTAGCATTCACTTTGTTTTCCATGAAAGATGAAGTCCCAAGATGCTATGTCTGTCTTCAGCCCTACTGCACTTGTCAGTAATGCTGGGAGAAGTTATATCTACAGGGTCTGTAGCTTCCTCTGGAGCTCAAACCTCCTGATTAGTCAGCACTCCCCGTCCAGCCAGGGAACAGGCGGATCACACCTGCCTTTGCTCCCTCCCAGGCATTCCATTTGTACCTTAGCACACACACTTGGATGTCACTGATGCTGTGACTCATGATTCATGTGCAGCAAAAGCTTCACCAACCAGCTCCTCTTCAGTTTCTTCTTAAGAGGAAATTAAAATATTTTAATGTTAAAACTCAGAGATTTGACAGAAACATAACCTTTAGAGTCAGATTTTGAAAACTCACAGTGCTCTTTCACAATTACTTTTGGGGCCAAAACTGCAATCAAGTTTGTGGAAACAAAGATGACTGGGCTTTAAAGTTCTCATGCCTGCATGATCCACCACAGAGGCAAGGGAACTGTAGTGAACTCTAAAGCTAAAAGCAAATCACTGCCAAACCATAAAGTTCCAGGACTCCAGACACCAACTAGGATAAGCCTTCCATTCTTGAGTGTTAGACTCTCAAATCTCACTGCCTTGGAACTCTCTGATACTGTGAGATGGGAGAACAAAATCTCACTGTCCCTCCCACTCAAGGTAAAAAAAAAATCCTTTCTAATGGCAAGGTTTGACACCGACAACCACTGTCAGCGACTGTAAATCTGCTCAAGGCAGGGCAGCCAACAGACTCAAGCAGTTCTAAAACTAAGCATGTGGGAGGGGATATTCCAGGCCCATGAGCTGCTCTTCTCCAGTTTGTGGAAAAGCTGAAAGAACCAAGAAGGACAAAGCCTGTTACCTTTTGTACATCTACTTTTGCTCTCCCCTAGGCCTCCACCTGAAACCTGTTACATTTGCTCTCTCCCACTTGAACACAGAGATCCAGGCACCCTATAGCTCTCTGCAGCCAGGCTTCCACAGTATTCCCTTCCTGATGTCAGCTGAGGACTGTGCTCTGTGACCTTCAAAGAGCACCACAGTCCCCCAAGGGTGCTGGGGCCAGTTTACCCTCATTGCCAGTCTTTGGTCAAAGGCACTGCATCTACAGTCCCAGAACTGCTGAGTGCCTGCACAAAGTACAGAAAAATTTCAGATGCCCCACATTTACCTTTGCAAAGAAGAGAGAGACCAAAGTGTACTTTATACTGCAGCATCAACAGTCAATCTCACAAACATGAATGGTCTCAGAATTCTGAGGATTTTGCTAAAAGCCAGTTATTTACTGTTTGGCAGGTAGCCCCTACCAGTACAGATTGCTACTGGAGGAAAACACTCAATAAGCATGCTAGGCATATGAAATGGACCATTCGACCACATCTTTGTTTAATTCAAACCAACCATTCCCCCACTTACAGTGCTGTACCTGATTGGCATGTTCCTACTACAGAAACAACTTTTCATCACTTGTAACCAAATTACTCAGATAAAATGGTCTCTGACTAAAGATTTCTTCTGTAAGTTACTGTTTAAGCATCCCTCAAGTATACGTATTTTGAGAAGCACAAATACCCTCAGAGTACACGTGTAAAACTCCACCTCTCCTTATGTAATGGAAATTTTGCACGCCTGTTTCCTGCAAATGAAATTTCCTAGTTTCAAATGCATTGCCCTTGAAGGCATCAAGTATTGTGATGAAATAACGAAGGGTTTCTGCTGTTACAATGAAGGGCAGTATACAGTGGGCCATTTCTTTTGTCTCACTTTTCAGGGTGATCAGAGCAGTGAGGCGATAAGAGGGAAGCCAGTGCTTCTGTGTGATGCAAAATCATCGAGCTGTACGTCCAGTCATTGCCTGGTGCTGCACTGCAGCTCCTGAAACAAATCCTTCCCTGTCCCCAATGACATTAGGAGAGCTCAGGGCCTGCTTCTATTTTAAAACGCCAGAAGCAGTTTCCCTTTAAGGTTGAAAATACTCACAATCACAGTATCTGACATTATTGTTCTGAGAGCATCCTAATTTATAGTGGTATTCTTTTATTAAACACATACATGTGGAAGTTAAATAAAGTGAGAGGAAAGAAGTGTAAATAGTATGCAGGGAGCCCACTGTGAATTCAGATGGAGTTTATACGGTTCACATGACTCTTGCTTGACTTAATGAAGACAGTAAATTGCCCAGCACAGTCACTGCATTCCGTGCTGCACACACCGCTATGCAGCTGCAGCTACTGGCTACAGATATTCCCTTTCTTCCAGCTTTGTAATATTCTGATTTATCACATGTGGGATATTGGAGAATGGTCTCCAGGTTATAGGAGGAAGTCAATATCTTAAGCATCCTAGACAAATGGATGTGGGGAAAACACATTTTCCTCGCCTCTACCCTCCCCACACACAGTAAGTTGAAGATCAGATTAATTCTTTGTCTGGTTGCTATGAAAACGAAGAGATGTAGCTTTACCTCAGAGGAAATGATGTTATGCTCACACAGCAAATAAGAAATGAGAGCTGTGTGGTCCTATCTCAGCAACACAAAGCAGAGTCAAAAAAGAGTCTTTCTAAAACCCAGGCATGTGTGAATTCTAATCAGCTCTGTTTATAACGTATGATCATAGTTAATTGTTCATTAATTCCACCATGTCATTTGTTCAGAGATTATACCCTCCACATAATGAATGTTTTGGGGTACACTCCAGCAGAGAAAATTAAAATAGATAATAGCTGTGATTTTAAACAGTCTTCTTCACCATCTTAAGTTTGATTCCATTGACCTCAATCAGTTTCTGAAAGGTTTCAAAACACACAAAAAAATTGTGTATTATCTTGAAAAAAAGGGAAACACACAAATGTAAATCGACATCCCTACAGAAGTGATGTGTTTTTTCTCTGGCCCTTGGCCTCCCCTTGACATCTACCTCCTTACAAAGCCTTCCCCTCAGGGGCTGGGAAGGTGAAGGACCTTGAACCTCCAGATGCATAATTCACCCCAGTTCAGCAGGCAGCCCAGATTTCAGTGACTCGTAATTAGCACGCGCCGAATGGAACAGCGGCTGGAAGAGCACACAGCGTGAAATGCCCGTATTCATGATAATGGAGATGTTCATGTTTCACCCCTGGATTTGGGAAAACACTCAAGAAAATTAATTTCCTCTGTTTTACAAGACGAGCTCTACTTGTGCAATGTCACCAAGAACACACTCTTCTGAATATCCCCCACACTTAACCATTTTACTGCTTATTTCAGTCTCCAGAATACAGCTGTGACAAGAATGACAGCACATGCTTAATGTAATCACCTTGGGCTAAGGTTTCATTTCACTTGCAGACTTAGGGTAAGTTGATCCCTAATACTTTTCACAAGACTGATTTTGCTATCAGGTCATGATGTATTTGAAGGGCTGTCACAAAGAGAGCAGTGTGAGTGATTGAAAAGGTCCCCTTTGCTCAGAGAAATTAAAAATATCTGGGAAAAAAAAAACGCACCAGATTACACAGAAATTATTTCAGCAATCCCTCTCCAAATTTAAATGAGACATTGTAATCAAAATGTTCAGGTTCCAAAAAACACTTGCAAAGAAATTTCAAAACACAAAAAACCTAACAAACAAACAAAAAATTCCTTTGGTTCAACATGCCAAAACAAAGCTTTCAAGTGATGGGACTTTTATTTTCAGAACTTAATCAGCATTTTTTGGGTTGTTTAGTTTGGTATTTGTTTCTTCATACTTTTCCAGAATGTGTTCACCTTGTTATTGACTTAAATGCTTTGTTGAGCTTAGATTTGTGACTCTGAGCATATTAAACTCTGTATTTTTCAAATTAAGAATCTCCTAGCTGAAAAAATTGGCCTGAATTAGCTGCTAGGCATTGGCCAGTATCTTTCAAATTTTCAGCTGTTTGTGGCATACTAATAACTACCCAAAGGAGAATTTCTATACTTACACTTTACATATAGGATTAATACCTCTGTAACACTATCCATATAATGAGTTAATTAGCTGCTTAATAAGCATGATTAAATTAATAATAAGAATGGCAGTTTCAGCTGTCACTTAGTGCTAGGTGGCCTTCCATGCCATATGTAATCCACTCATCACTGTTCATGTCTTCAGGGTTTTCTCACAGTGTTTGACCACCAATGTACAAATATTGATAACATCAGTTTTCAAAAAGCATCTAAGAAGAAAATAATGTCTTTGGAATACCAAGGTTTTGAATTGACCAGGTCAAGGTCAATAATGTCAGCTCCAGCTCTCAGGTGCTGATGTACATCCTTGAGAGCTGGGATAACCCAGAGCATTTTGGGATGGACCTTTCCTCCTGAAAACTCTCTCTTCTGATGAGGTACTCATCACTCCAGACTAGTCTGAGCTTTAAGCACACCCTGCTCCCTCTGTACTCACCTCAATTACAAATAGGCTTGAGTGCAGGCTTAGGAACTTGGCTGGATTAGTGCCAGAATATTTGGCACTTTTGACTAACCAGACCCATGACAATAAAACCAAAGATATAATGCACCTTGCTCAGTCACTTCTGAGCTCTGAGAAACAACAACACACCTTTCTACCAGATGTTTCTCTGTCTGAAAGAAGTAAAAACAAAGTATTTCAAAACCAGAAGCTGCCCAAAACTTTTCTTTGCTATCAGCTGAACACAAAAAGCTGATCAATCTATCTAGTTGCAAATTAATTCTTTTCTGAAACCCCAAATCTATACCTAGTACACAGCATCATTTTCTCCCATGCATTTCAACTGCAATAGCCCATGTATCTTCAGCAGCTAGAGGGTTTTAAAAGCAAAGAGAAGTTTTCCTTGCTCTAATGCAAATGTTTTCTAGAGGGAAAGATTTTAAGTCCTTCCTTCCTGGTGAGATAGGTGAATTCCCTTCATTTTGCAGGCTGTGCTGCCAGTGGTGGACTCCTGTGTGCACTCCCATTGCCTTTCCCAGCATCACTCAGGAAAAGCAATATCCTGGCTCATGGCTCCAAGAGTTTTGAAAATTCCAAGTACAATGTAACCAGACTAAGGAGACCTGCAGCATCCTTTAAACTGATTGTTTTTTAATATAATCAGAAGTGAAGAAAATCCTTCTCTAAAATATCAGCGGTCCATGAACAGTGCAAGGCTGAAGGAGCAGGCTTGCTCCCCTAACTGCACTGTTCCTATCCAGCAGCAGCAGAGAGTCTCCCAGAAAACAGCTCATCCTTTTCCCATTACAGAGGGAACTCCAAAATCCTGAATCATTGCTACTGCTCTGCTACTAAACGTCCTGGGTCTGCCATTTGCAGCACGTGCACCTTGTCATCCTGAGGCTGGTCAACACAACCCCCCCCGAGTTACCTCTGACCTTGTCCTCTCCTGCCACCACTCTTCCCCTGAGCAGCCACCAATGGCTCTTCACCAAACAGCAGGATGTACTCAAAATAAGGTCACTACATGTGAAACCTAAATTTTACTGCTAGGAAATGCTCCCTAAAGCTATGCAGCCCTAATCTGTAACTGTCAAATATAAGAACTACGGACAGTGGAATTTATTGAACTGCAGTAACTGGCTACCTACAAAATAAAACTGGTTCCTGGCAGCCCTCATGTTAATAAGGCTTCATATATTCTATGTTTGCATTTACAAAACTATCCAAGAGGCACAGGACTGAACAGTCATCTGAAGAATAACTGATATTAACAAAATCAATTACCACTACTGAGCACACACATTCATTAAAAAATGCTATTTTGAATAACTAAACCAGACAAAGCTGAATGAACAGAAGGATCCAATGTATTGTAAAGTTTCAGACAGAAGCCTCCAGAAGCTCCAGCAGGGATTTTGCTGGCCAGCTGTGTCCAATCTCCTCCTGCTTCCCCTCAAGTTTTATTTTTCCTTATTGTGTATTTCCTCAATCCTTCCTTAAGATACTGTAAAGTTTGAATATCAATATAATCTGTGACTTTATTTTCCTTTTTGGGATATGACTTTTGCTCCATTCTCAGACAACTCATCTGGACAACAATTTTCTAGGAAACAGGCAGGCAGGCACAGAGAGAATGTCTTGCAAAAACTAGGACAGAGATTTTGACCTGTCAAGAAAATGTGAGAAAATTTTACTGCAAATTAAAAAGAAGTACACGGAAAGACATTAAGATGAATTCCATTTTCATCCCTAAAGTTTAAGAATTAAAAAGAATATATTTAGGTTAGCAGACTGCAATTTTAGGGAACAATTCATATTTTGTGGGCGTACATTAATTGTTCAACATTGTACCAGAAATATCTTAAATCTGACAAGCCCCCATTAATTTGTGGTTAACTCTTTGTATGTGGACCTTGACAAAGCACTATTATCTATGCCCCCTGTATAAATCCAGGTAACAGATATTATCTTTTCAAGGACTTAATCAGATGCAATTGCTTGGATGTCCTCCAAACAAATTTCTCACCCTGCTATACACAGCTAGAGGGTTTTTTGTCATTTTGCCTTCCTTGAGACCTGAATCCCTCCCCCAGCCAGGGCAGCAGCTCTGCCTGGGCAGGGGGGGTTCACAAGCACCACTGCAGTCCCCCAGCAGCCATGCACTCAGAGCAGCAGCCCTGCAGGCAGCTCCCTGCTTGCTCCTTTGCAGTACAGAGGATGCTCTCAGGGGAGAGAGATGTCCCCCTGGCCATCCTACCCTGCCCAGAGAGCCTGCTGGCACTGTCCTGGAGGAACTGCAGCCCTCCCTGAACTCTGCAGGGTTGGGAGCACAGGACCCAGCAGAGGATGAATTTTTGCTGACTTTGTCCTTCCAGTTCTGCTTCCTTCTCTCCAGGCTTCATCTACTGAGTTGGCATTGGGAAAACATTTTGAGTTAATAAGGAGCTCCTCAGAATGAGGAGTTCATCTTCCAGCACCTAGTTACAGCCAAAATAAACCCAAACTTCTGGGTCAGCTGCCTCAATCACTCCTTCCCTCTCTGCCATTGCTGTTCCCATCCAAACACTGCTCCCATTTCAACATCAAGGCTCTTTCTAATCCTTTCATTCCTTTTTTCTCATCTTCCTTCAAATTGACTAGTTTTAAAAGTGCACCAGCCTTGTTTGCTCATTTGCATTTGGTAGTAAACAAGGAGAAAGGGGCAGCTTTGCCGTTGGGAACAAAGGGCCACGATTTTGAACAGCTTCCCTGCGGATCTTGTTTGGTCACAGCATCTCTTGGCTTTCCAACCCAAGGCAGATTGTGCATGTGGCCTTTCAAGCTGAATTTATTGCATATGTTCAGTGGTTCTGCTAATTGGACCTCTGACTTGACCACAATTCAGTGAGTTTAGCTTCAAGGATAACAAGCACACAGGCCAACAAGAAGATACATACAACACTATAAAATATACTACATTTGGCTGGTTTAGATTAAACTCAAGCACTTCTAAAACCAGGATTTGGATAACTTTGCTGTATATTGGGTGGGAAAATGAAAAAATTCTAAAGAGCTTTATAAAATCTTCATAAATAATATGAGTTTCTATCTGCAACTTACCTAATATGATAAGTCCTTCTAAAACAGCCTTTAATCAAAGACTTGGTATAATATTAAAAAAAAAATAATAATCAAAAAACCAGTAAATTGGATATTTATACTGAATACCAAGAACCATAATTAGAACTGCTGCCATGCATGCTTCCACTCCACCAAAAGCTTTTTAAAAAGCACTACATTCTTTAGAAAATGTATTTCTCCTCCGGAATTATGGGAAGACACCAGCAAAAATGTTCCTGAGAGCTGTGGACACAGCCAATAGGTCACACAGCAACTCAGGGGTTGTTAAAAAACTCTAAACCCTGCACAAGTGTTATTTTGCAGCCATGAACCTTAGGCAAGACATGCAAAATATATTCTGTGTCAAGAACAGAAAAATAGCCAGTGCTTGACATCTGAAAAGAGATCCTTAAAATGTACAAGAACAAAAACATGGAGATATCTCACAGACACAAACCCCAGCAATTAAATAAACTGCTTAAGATCAAACAGGAAGAGTCAGCGATGAACCCCCTATTCTTTGTTTGTTGCTTGGATGACTTGGAAGTTTGCATACTTTTCCTCTTTTATGTGGGCAGTGTGTGCTGAGCGTGCAAAACATTTATTAAGCCTTCTTTGAGCATAAACAGACAGTCTGATAGTACAAAAAAAGGTAGACAGAAAGCTATCAGAGAGGAACATCAAAAAACATACACTTTCCCATAACTGTTAAAAAGCGTTGGCTGCTCCTCAGGCTGCCCTACTTAGAAACTTCGATTGTGCTCCCACTGTCATGAGACATGTTTTCCTCTCAACATCTTTTTAATCTTTTCAGACTGGTAGAAAAACAGCAGCCTTTAGTTATCAGAATTTTGATGTTTAACAGCTTCAAAGTGGTGGTGGTTTCATATTAAATCAAGTGGCAAGAAAAACTAGGACTGCAGGTATCCAGTGCGTTCACCAATTCTCCTTGAAGATGTTTTTTTTTCTGCTTAGATGGTAAAAATGTAATAGAGGAAACCTTTGCCACCCACTTCTCAGCAATATTTCACTATGTGGTGTTGTAACTTTCTAGAGTTTTGTTTTGTAGAAGCCATCCACTGCCACCCTCCAGAACGTACTGTCTGCTACTACCTGGCCAAAATAAAGGCCTGTTCTGAGAGAGGCTTCCTCAGCACTCCAGGAGAATGGTGCACGTACTCACGCAGAGATTGAGCCTCTTTTCTGATTTGCTGCACCATGGGGCACATCTCTCTCCTCTGGGGAGATCTGTCCCCTCAGGCACAGAGAGCACCCTGGCTCGGCTTGTCCACCTGTGCTTCAAGGTCTAGCCAGCAGTCTGCCTGGGAATAACACCTGCATTCATTCTTCCTACAGTCTGAGCATGAAAACATTGGCCTCAGCACCAGAGGTGACTGCCAGATCCATACAAATCCCAAGGGAGCAGGAGAACAGGTTACTGAGAGCACTCAGACACCGCTGTTTCCTCATGGGCCAAAGGTACACTCAGCTGTTGGGATGGCTGCAAATGCTCACCATGAAGCCAGTAATTAATGAAAGGGAAATGATTGCAGTTTCAGAGATCCCTAGCAGGGTCCAGAAGGAGTGGCAATGCAATTATGGGAGAAAGAAAAAAAGCTGTGTGGGAGAAAATAAAATTATTCAACCTATGAAGGAATTTCATCTAAAGCTCTGAACGCCTGTATTTATAAGACGCTGATTCGATGCTGGAAAAGCCAGCTACAGTCAGTGCCTCAGTTCCACCTCTGCCTTCTGTTAGTAAAATGCTCCATAAATTCATGTTGGGGAGCACAAGGAACAGCTATGCAATGCATATTGCACTACTCTGCTTTTCTACAAGTTCCCAGAGAACGTCCTCAAGTTCACCCATCTGCAGAGAACACACGGAAGGACAGCCCAGCTACCTGAGAAAATCTTGTTCAACTAAAGGAAGTCAAGATGGAGTTATTCTGCATCCTGACATTTACAATTCACCAGAAAATGAACCAGTGTGCTGAACAGAAAGTGAATTCCATAACTGTCCTTCTAACAACAACAAGCAGGGCAGTTAAAAGCAGCATTTATTAGAGGGTACAGGCAGGAAAGTGTCACATGGTTTCTCTTTATTATACTGCCTTTAAGGAAAGTTCTATAGACTATGCAAACAAGGGTGCTCTAACTGAAAGGTCAGATATCAACAGCCACACTGATTAGTGAATTGGTCTGAGATTTGTGAACTCAAAATGTGAAGCAGAAATTGCTGGTGATACTTTAATTTGAAGAATTTTAAAGGAAAAGAGACAAGTTTAAAAAGACCATTAAACTTTTTGATCTAACAACTTGTTCTTTTCAAATTGTCTGTTCATTAAAAACAGGATTTATAATTCCTTTAGGAATCAATGACAGCAATGAAACAGGATCACACTGTAAATTACAGAAATGAAGAAAAAAAAATATTTATACACAGCCACGGAAGTTCTGAAAACACCATTAAGAACTTTGTGGACAGCTTCTCCCTAAGGACCCAGCCTGGCCAACAGCTCTGGCCTTGGGCTGAGCCAGGCTTTCCTGGAGCCACTGTAAAGGGAACACTCTTCCTGTGGGAATAAACCCCTTGCAGCACCACGCCACCTCTGCCAGGTAAGGGGTCCCTAACACAGAAGGAGTCACTGTGGGAAGCAGGGACACTCTGGAGACGCCTGGCTCAGGGCTGTGGATGCACTGGCACAAAACACACAGGTGGGGAGTCCCAACCAAGCCCCTGACCCCCAGCTCCTGCCCTGCACACACACAAACCCGTGCCCTACGTGCATCACAGCTGTTTGCTGTGTGTAAGTCCTGTACTTGTAGAGGGCAGCAGGATTGGCACTCAGGCTGACACCTGGGTTGACAGACCACACCATCATTAGTGCAGAGGGATATCTGTGTTTCTCCTCACTCTAAGGGAACCATGCAAGTACTTGGATTTGTATCAGTTACTAGTTGCCCACAGTCTATCAGAGCTCAAGGATCTGCTTTGAAAACACAATAATGCAAAAACAGCCACTTCAGCAGCTCGGGGAAATCCTTTCCTGGCACTCACAATTCAGCTACCTGTCTCCTCCTCTCTTTCTCCAGCAGAGTCTGGGTACTTAAGGGCATCTTAGTTCAAGAGGCAGCAGCCAGGGGGTTAAGGACAGGCCTGGAGCTGAGAGTTGGGCTGACAGGATTTCACAGAAAAAGCACATATACTTTGCTGCTTTCAAAAATACAAACAATTGACATATGCCTTTATCTCATCTATGCATTTGTACAGAAATGGGAATTACAAATGAGTGTGGAATACATGAATGCAATTCACAGAATGGCTTGGGTTGGAAATATAATAAATGTCACCCAGTTCTAACATCCCTGCCACGGGCAGGGAGACCTTCCACTAGACCAGGAGTCTCTTTCTTCACAAGGGAAGCAAGTGACAAGATCACAGTGGGGTTTTTCTTTGTATTTTAAATTATGAATTTAACGGGTGAAGCACCAGGCACAGCTGGGAGCCTGACTGGCTCCTGGCAGAGATGGGGTGACCAGAGACATCAGGCTGAATGCCTCTGGCAGAGATATTGTTGAGGTAGCTCCAGCAATAAATAAAGAAATAAATGGAGACCTCGTGTCTGGGTAATTTGCCATGACAGGGCAGTGGATACCTGTTCAGGTACAGACCTTCATTTCCTGCTTGCACTCATGAGCAATCAGTGAGCAACAGAGGATGTAGACACCACCACTTTTATCAAGATCTAACTTCTTTCATAAAACCCCATTGATTTCAGTTGGATAAATATGGACTAGGGTATCAGAAACATAAGTGAACCCTTCTAGCTTCTACTCTTCTAATTCTGAATGATTTTTCAATGAAAAAATAAAAGATCCTAAAATGAATTCTCAAACTGAGATTTAAAATAAATAAGCAGGGATAGCATAGCATTCAGCTGCCCAATAAGCTGAAATCCAAAACTGAATAGAACACTACTGAACAAAAAAAAATGATGGGTAAAATACATAATTCAGGTTTTTAAAACAAAATCATAACAAGCTGTCTAAAGTTTTCAGATGAAGGCAGCTATGAAGTACATGTCCTGTACATGTCCTGTCTTTCTGCAACTAAAAAGGCAAAACAAAGTTTTAGTTCTAGTACACAATACAAAGGCAACTGCTAGTGTAAATCTCAGTGCAATAAATCTTACATGCGACAAATTCATATTACTAAACTGTCATAGCTTTCAGCTTATTGGCAAAATTATGATTTATAAAAAAATAAAATACATCCCAGAGTGGATTTTCTTTTCAATTAACAAGACAATCTTCTCATTTCAATCTAGTTCTCCCTTCCACATTAGTCTTCCTTGAATAAATACCAAAGAAATATCATGTTGACTTTCCCTTCCAAGTCACCACACAGTGTAAAAAATAAAAAGAGAAGCTGATCTCTTCCATGATGGTCACTAATTATCCACCCTGTAGAGCACTGGCCAACCAAGCAGAACGCCACAAAAATACCACACCAGGCAATAGACACAAGAAAAAGATTTTTAAAAGTGTTATTCAAGCCTCAAAATCCACAAGAGATACCAGAGCCTGCAAGGCTGGAGAATACTCAATGCCTTGAAAACGAGGGCATACCTTTAACTCACCTCACACACACTGAGTTACCCTCTGAAGACACCTACAGTCTTGGATCTAAAATACAGGGGTATAGCCTGGGTTAGGTAACTGAAGTGAGGAACAACATAGAGCAGCTGTGCCACCTCTGTTGAGCTCATGCCCTGAAGTGCCCCCCTGCATGTCCCAGTCTAACAGGAAGGGATCATTTTGCAGAGTGCTAAAAGGCTTTAAGGGGTTTCCAGCTGGACAGGAGCACTGGAGCCCATCAAAGCCTGGAGGCCTCATGCTCTGCCCTCACAAGGCACCTCTGCCCTGGTCCCACTCCTCAGCCAGAAAATCCCTGATACCATCTAACAGTGGCCTAAACAGCTGCACAAATTTCTGAATAGCAGCAAATCCAGCCTTTTATTGTCTGAACTTCAGGCAAATCACTGTGAGAATACATCGGGCTTTGTCTAAGAAGTAATTTTTCTTTTTAATACAACTTACAACTCACTTTATATTCTCTCTATTTCTTTCCTCTGTCCACACATGTTCCACTACATCCACCCAGAGCCCAGTTCTCAAAGCACCTCCTCCTCCCATTTCCCTCTTCCAGTCAAACTAGTTCTGAGTCTAACACTCAATTTTAGCAGGTGCTCGGTCAGTTCCACTAGTTGACAAATATTTTGGCTCACAGTAAACACCCAAAGGGAATAGCATCAAAGTATGCATCACTTATCCTGAAGCCATCAATTTAGCCAAGTGCTTGAAATTAGCAGAGTTTTGACTTTTGGCACAGGGTTGAATATACATACACTCTTAATCACATAAGAATTTTTTTTTTTCTTCTTAAGTCACTGTTCATTAAGCATCTTTGAAGGTTCTTTTGCTTTCAAGACCATCCTATTTTCCCCTTCCTTCAACTCTCAATAAAAAAAACACAAACACAAAGCCTACCAAAAACCAACCCAGCCTGGGTGGAAAAACCAGAAGGATAAAAGACTCTGTGTTAATAACCAACCAGGCAGTAGCAACAGCACTGATTTACACTGCCTGAGAGCCCAGCTGTAAATGCAGTCATGGAGCCACCTCCCTCCAACAGTGACACTGCCCATGGTTGGCCCTCCCTGCTCTTGCCCATCCCCTCCCACCACGAGCTGGAAGCATTTGGCACAGCACAGGTTATAACCCAAACTGACACTTGCATAGTGACTAATGGCCATCTCTTGTGACAGCACAACCCTCAGGCAGCAAGAAGGTGAAAAGGAAAAGGTAAATGCTCTAAACCCGACTGAATAAAATTGTAACAGCACAAAATTTGTTCTGGGTTTATAAACAACAAAGTAACGCTGAGCAGTGCCCACTTCAAATGATGCTGTAGTGCTCCCCACACAATACAATGGAATAGCTTCATTCATTTAGGGGTCATCTTCAAAGCAGGAATTGTTTTTCCAGCTGAACAGAAACACTCTTTCACCACCAAGCTCCATGCTGGTATGAATTCAGCATTGTCAGTAGATATC
>VZUA01003826.1:16195-31100 GCA_013401035.1 Horornis vulcanius | reverse complement strand
TTTTAATTAATGTGTTACTCTGAAGGCATAACATTTAAGGCTATAAGGGTTCATATATTTAGTCTTAAATTATATTAGCAATTAGTACCATAAACAGATAAGAAAATGGCACAGTATCACCAAAATGAGTAATTGGTTCCCATTACAAATAATCCTTCCCTTCAGCAAAAAATATTCAGGACAGTATAACCTCCATTTCTCAGATGGGGTTACTTCACTGCTGTGCTGTTACTTTTTATCCTCCAGCCACTGTTGCTCTGGTCCTACAGAATTTGAAATCCTTCAGCCAACCTGCCTTCACCTGTATGCCAAGGTGGGAAATGTCTTAGCATCATTTCTGCAGCTGGCTTACTGTCTTCTGACCTCAACAATTTCTGATAGCTTAAATCAAAAGTTTTGGTAATACTGAGAATGCAGCAGTACTTCTGGAGGGACAGATGGACGAGTGGACCAATGCAGTAAGAGGAATGACTTCTTTGCCATTGCAAGGTATGTGGGACTAGTTCATTTTGCTTACGGTTCTTGTGCTTGGATTTATGAATTCTTCAAAGGTGAGCTCTCATATATATTTTCTTACCATGGAAGAGCCAAGGAACATGAAATCTCTGAAGTCATTTTTGGTAATGTTAATATGGATTTTTGAAGCTACCAAGGGAATATAGTTTGAAGGACAAAAACCATTGAACAGAAGAATTTCAGTCTAAGAAAAACATTTCCGTTAGATATAGAAAGTGTGTTTATTTTAGCTTTTCTGCATTGTTTGAATTTGTGACAATCAGTATTCATTGTAACCAAGAAAAAACATTAATAGCAAAAAAACTAAGTAATGTAACTCTTCTGTCAATAGATTAACAGATTGCTATATCCCTACTTGTCCTCCTGATTGTCTCAGGATCAGATATGTTATAAAGCAAAATTAGAAACTTAAAAATCACTTGTTATGAGATGGCTTAATGGGTGTGGGATTATGAAACAGCTGTTCAAAAAGCTGATCCAGTGCCTACTTAAGACAACAGTTTCAAAAAGAGCATTTACCTGAAAATTAATAGACCTGTACCCCATCCCACACTCCAACAAAATACATACTGGCCAAAAATCAAATGCATCATTAATCTCTATCAAATCTCATTGAATCTATTGGTACTCAATTCACAGCCACCCATTCTGAGAAACAAAACTTAACTTTATGCCAAAGTTCTGTAAAAGTTTTTACCACAAAGCTGTTATATTTTCTATTCATCTTATGTAAATAATATAGACATGCCTAAATGAGATAGATATTTTATGGTAGATATTAATATTTCTGTAAGGAATATAATTATTAAATCAAAATAGCACAGTTGTCAAAATGCCTTAAACACATTTGTCTATGACAGAGAATAAGAAGAATGTAGAATTTGTTTATTTTGTATTAGAAGCAGTGGTTTCATAATCTTTTTTATTAATGGTTTCCAGATTTTATAGGACTTTTTATTAGCCAAGCATCTGATTTCTTACAAATCAATGTGTTCTGATAACCACAAGAATCACATTGGCAATGCTGAAGAAGTAAAAGCAAAAAAAGATGTTTTTAAACTTGGGTATTATCTCTAGTTTCTGAGCGACTTTCATACAGGCACAACAGACATAACACTTGAAAAGAAAAATTACAGACAAGAAGTGAAGCAGGATTTATAAATATTTCCAGCTCCTACGCATTATCCTCCACAACTATAAATATAACTATCAAATTAAACTAATTTTATGACAATGGCTCCTTTTATCATTATTCTTATCACACTCTCCTCACCTAGTACTCAGTTCTCAAAATCCTATCTTTAATCTGCTGGATTTAAGTGTTAAAGGAGATTTTTAAACAATGAATAGCTGCTGTAATCCTTAAACAGGGTAGAGGGGGTTAAGTAGCACCACTTTAGTCATGCCTGAATTCTGTGATTTTTGAGCTTAAGTAAAGCCTTTTAACATTATTTGACTATACCAGGTTGATTTTTTTTCAGTTAAATTGCTAACCAACTTGCTGAATCTCAAATTGCTCCCATTTTTACAGGAACCATGCCAGGGTATTACAGACAAAATGGCTAAATTGGTTCTGGAGGGAACCATAAGCTGTTTAAAATTAGATTACATTTATTTTTTTTTTAACATCTTGTTTGTATGTATGTATGCATGATTTTGAGTGTTGGTATTCTGTAATTTAACTGTATGATTTTATGCCTGCTGAACTTTAGGATGCTCATGAAAATTAGGTTCTTGTTTCTCTTGTTCCTCTGATGAATGAAATTTCAATCAGTATTGTCTTAGCTCCTTTTTGCCTGCCTTGTGTTTTCATGTCAACTATTTTCAATCATGGCCAACTATCTTATTTTTTCCTGTTTAATTCTCCTATTTGCATGCATTTTACAATATTTTTTGCAACATACTCTCTTTCTTAATCTCTGCATTATATTGCCAATTTCTCTCCCCCTACCTGATACCTCTTAGAACACCCTTAACCTTTATCCTTTTGTATCAGCGTCTCCACAAACTGCAGCAAAGCACATTCAAAAATTGCAAAGGAAAGCATAATTCCTAAGGAACAGCAGGCAGGTATTTGTGAGACTGGAAAACAAGCTCTTCACTGTGGACCTGGTTCACCTCTGAAAAATACCTGCTGGTGAAAATTTCTTTTTTAACATGTTTGAGGGAAAACCGAATCAGCCCCCTTGTTGGCTCAGCTTTGACAGCAAGCAATATCAGGTAACACCTCTTGTAGCACAAACACAGTAGCACCTGCCCCACATCTGTGTTTAACTTGGAAACTGCATTTATCTACAGAAATTTTAGGCCATTCCAAGACATGAAACAGGAAAGAGTGAAATCAGAGATGATAGCTAGTAATCTTGTCCTTCCTTCCTGGCATTACAATGTTAAAAATATTGTGGTTATAGGCAGAAAAACATGATTTTAACAGCAAGGTATCAAAAACCCCTCTCTAAACATCTGCTTAGCTTAGCTTTCTAATTCTGACAAGGAAATGGAGGGTATGCTCTATTTGATCTCTAAAATGAAAAGGAGGAAAAAATACCTTTCCCAAGAAATTTGAAAATTCCTTTAGTTGTGGCAATAGAATACCCAGTTATTTGACATACAAGCAGTCTTTTCCCTTGATATAATTATGTATTTAAGATACATAATTAACCAGTTTGTAAACTGATGTCTCAGCTGAAGATCACACTGACTGAATTCATATTCTTGGTTTGATATATGGTTTAAAAGGGAACACTGCTATGTCTACTACAAATTCAAAATACACACAACTCCTTGTAAGGTACTTTATTTGAGAATCAAGGTCTGTAAATTCAATGTCATGAGTAATTAAAGGCTGTTTGAAAAACCCCTGCACTCATCTACACAAGCTTATGTACATCAGCATACCTGTCACACAGAATTAATTCTACCAGACTAGAACAGAAAAACACATAGTTATTGACAAGTAAAAAAACCAGACAAACCTATAATCATTGATAAGTGAAAAAACAAACAAACAAATGAGCAAACAAACGAACACAACCAGCAGTAAACTGCGTATAGCTAAACAGTTCACTAATTCTATCCATACTGCCACTGTGGTGGGTTGACCGTGGCTGAATGCCAGGCACCCACCAAAAACCTTTCTATACCTCCCCTCCAGTGGAGAGGGGCGAAAAAATATAGCAAAAGGCTCACGAGTTGAGATAAGGACAGCGAGATCACCCAGTGAGTACCACCACAGGAAAAACAGACTGAACTGAGGGGATATTAATTGAATTCGCTACCAACAAAATAAGAGCAGAGCAATGAGAACCGAAGTAAATCTTAAAAACACCTTCTTCCCACTGTTCTCTGCTTCCCAGCTCTACCTCCTCCCCCTCAGCAGTCAGGGAGATGGGGAATGTGATGGTCAGTTCATCACAGGTTGTTTGTGCCCCTGCTCAGTGAGAGTCCTCCCCCTGCTCCAGCGTGGGGTCCTTCCCACGGGAGACATGAACTTCTCCAATGTGGACCCATCCCATGGGAGCAACAGTTCTCCACAAACTGCTGCAATCTGAGCCACTCCTCCATCAGATGCCATCCTGCAGGCACAGACTGCTCCAGCCTGGGCTCCCCAGAGGGTCACAAGCCCTGCCAGAAATCCTGGTAGCTCTGGAGTGGACTCCTCTCTCCGCTTGTCTTCAGGTCCCTGCCAGGACCCTGCTGCAGCACGGGCTTATCTCTGGGTCACAGCCTCCTCTCAGGCATCCTCCTGCTCCAGCCTGAATCTCCTTGGACTGTAGGGGGATCTCTGCACTCCCTCTTGACTCTCTGGACTGCAAGGGGCCAGCAGCTCCCAAAGTGTGAGAGACTGAAATGTTAATGGTTAATCACTCAAACAATTGGTCATTTGCCAAAGCAGCAGGTGCTTTGCTCACAATGTACAAGGTGAGCACCGAGGTGCAGAGGAGGTGCACAGCAACCTCTGGAGGCTACAAGCTGGGGTTTGAGCCAGATAAGGGAAGAGGCCGATAACAAGCAGGTCCTGTGGACAAAACGTACGTGGAGATAGTGGTGATCTTATCTTAAGAAAAAGATTTTTTTGCCTTACACAAGGTTGTTTGTTTTTTTTTTTTTTAATTATGCTATTATTTAGAACTAATTAAAATTGTTTTGAACTAAAGCAGTAAATAAAAAGATCAGATTCTTATTTACCAAAATGCCAGCAGTTTAGCCCTCTAAATCCCAGTTATCTTCAGAAAGATATTTCAATACAAAATCATAGTTTTCACAATCTATTCTGTCTAAAAGTTTTGTTTCATGGGATTTTTTACATGCCCAGTCACCCTGTTTTTCAGTTCTGTATTGATATATCATATGTATATTTCAAAGTACCCAGGAGTCTCTTAAATGTATCAGGAATCCCCACCTAATCCTCAACTATGCAGATAAACATAACCAAATGCCAGCAATGAGATCAGTCAATAGAACAGTTTCTGAAGAGCTAACATAGATTAAAACAAAGTTGCATACAAAATATACGAACAAAAGATTTCTCCACCTAGGTTTGTTGTTGGTTATAATTAAGACTAGTAAAGTTATGAAAGAAAAAAAAAAAAAAAAGCTTGGTTTTAATCCTTAATATCACTACCTGGCAGAAAATGAAGATGCTCAGTGCATCACTAATTTAACTTTCTCCCTTCTGTTGTCATAGGGGAGTTTCAGCTTATTCCAGATCATCTTCCCATCCAGCTTTCACACAACCTGCAAACAAAGACAGCATTGTCCAGGATGACTAAAAATCATATCCTTTATACCTCATCTGTCTGCAAAATAGACACCTCGAAGCATTAATAAAACTGAGCCCTAAATTTGAGTAGTCACTTGAGAGGTATCATACACAGCAGCACCAGTAGACTCTTTAATCTCTGGTGGCTGAGAAGTCAATAACTCTTTCTGGTGGTGATTCTCCACCACCCCAGGAGGCATGCACAGAGGGGGCAGCAGAAGTAAACCTAGAAAGCGACTGAGAAAATAAATCAGAAGAATGGGCCTCTCAGCTTACCCAGCATGGCCAGCAAGTCATGTTTGCAGCATCTCTGCCAAATTCCCAGTCATTTATTCGGGCTGGAAACATAAACATATTTGACTGCTTTTCACTCACTGACCATTATTTAAGGCTGATTTTTTTTTTTTTTTATTCCAGGTTATATATGTGTTTTCTTAGAATCTTTCTTTTTGATGTTGTGTGAATAAGCCAGTATTATACACACTTACTGATGACTTCCATTCATGTAGTTCAGTAAATGGTAGGCTCAATGATCTTAGAGATCTTTTCCAACGTAAATGATGCTATGATTTCCAGTTTTCTTTGTGCAAATATCTTATTTTTCATTGTTGAGTATTAAGGTATGAGGAATGGATTTTTCAAAGAGACCAAAAGATCTTTATCTTTTGACAGTGTAACAAATCCCTTATTCTCAAATTACTCAGCAGGCCTATCTTTTTCTAATACTTCCACCTGGTGCCCCATAACATGCTGGATAGATGTGAGGAGCATCTTCATTTATAACAAGATTCCTTTGTTCTGTTTTGGTGTGCTCAATAACAAATAGCTTGGTGTGTTCCTAAACTTTGCAGTGAACTTCAAAGTGAAAAAAGCTCAGGCATACCTTATCTAGCCCTGAATACTGTAGGTCTGATCAGCATTTGTAGCAGAACTTTGTTGGCAACTGATCCCATGACCTTTCAGGGGTCTAAGAAACACTGTGAAATATCACTGGTGTGATAACTCTGTGCATAACATATCAATAGAAAGTGAGAAAATCATCAATGCTTGTGTGAACCAAACTGAGTTTTTCACAGCTCAAACAATCCATAAAGATTTCTCTTTGATGTTTTAAGAACTTTTCACCTCTTTAGTAAAATAAAGGCTCAAAATGGAAGAAATTGAATTCCCCCTCTTTCTATCTTCATATTTTTACACCTATGTGCTCTGCCAGAGCATTTTTGCACTAAGCAATACAGTGCTGAACTCTCTCACACTTTCTGCCCACCTCATACCTCTGCCTACGCTTCCATCTTGTTTTCTGTTCACAGTCAACATAGTAGATCAAAAAAGCAATCCTTTTATCTGGAATTGTCTGAAAATGCCATCATCCCATTGGACATTGCTGTGGTGCTTTTTTTTTTTTTCTGTGAGTGTGTACATGTGTGCTGTATACGTGTGTATAAGTATTGTACACACGTGGGAGTGCCTCATGCATATTCNAAATTCCACCAGGTAAAAGGATGCAAATCCAACCCCCAACACATGGTTTGGTGAGTTAAAAAATATAGCATTGATGTCCTTCTGATCTGTGAAGTCAACCACCATTTTTGCTTGGCTCAATTGTTTTTCTCTAACTAAAGGAAGAACAGCTAAAAGAAAGCAGATGAAAATGGGGTGGACAAACCTTGCTGCTTGAAGGTCAGCAAACCCTTAACTCACAAGAGTCTGCTCAAAAACCTACAAGGTTCTTTATCTGTTTCTTTGTAGCTTTTGTAACAGTACATCTGATGATTTGCTTCTCTGCCAGATGTGCAGTTCATCTCAATCTGTTTTCAAGTGATTTAAGTCAGTCTGTGAGGATCTCCATCCTCATACACAAAGTGGTCTGCTTTCTCAGCATTCTGAACTGGGGAAAGAGAGAGCACAGGTGGTATCTTTTCTCCTGCCACACACTGGGAAACAATGGAAGGGGAAAATCTGAAGAAGCAGAGGTTACCACTGCCCTACCCTTCAATGGTAATTGGAAATGAGTCAATACAGAGAGACCTTGTCCTGTACATAGCTCTTCCTTCTTCACAGGGCATCTCTATTGATCTTTAAAAAATGCAGTGATCTTCAACTATCAGATCCTGATTCCAGCTTTGATATCTCTAATCTCTTCCTCTCTCTCCCAATATGTTTGTGTATGTTGCTGAGATTTAACTAAATCTTTGGGCTACTTGAGACAGGACTGCCTGTCCTGTAGCCTGTTGGTCGCTGGCTTGCAGAAAACGATAAATGGCAGAGTAATGATGCTCACATACTGACTGGGATCTTTGGGTCTTTAGGCAGCACTAAGGAACCAAAGTTCAGGTCAGTTTCAGCAACATTAGTTGGTTGTTACTGACTTCACAATGAACAGCAGAGGTTCATGACAAAGGATAGAAACATGTTCCTGAAAATAAAAGTGAAACAATAAAAGGAATGGTTGCAAAACAACAGCAAGCTATACAATCAGACCAAAACTTAACTTAAATTCATAGAATATCCTAATTTGGAAGGGACCTTCAAGGATCATCAAGGCCACCACCTGACTCTACACAGAATAACCCCAAGAACAACATTATGTGCCAGAGAGAACTTACCAAAAGGTTTCTTGGGCTCTGGCAGGCTTGGTGTCATGCCCATTTGCCTGGGGAGCCTGTTTCAGTGACCAACCACCCTCTGGGTGAAGAACTTATTCCTAATATCCAGCCTAAATCTCCCCTGAAACAACTTCAGGCCATTCCCTCATGCCCTGTCACCACAGAGAGAGATCAGTTCCTGCTCCTTCGTTTTCCCCCAAAAGGAAGTTGTAGACAGCAATGAAGTCTCGCCTTGGTCTCCTCTTCTACAGGCTGAACAAGTCAAGTGACCCCTGCAGGCCATATGGCTTCCCTTCTAGACCCTTCAGCATCTCAGTCACCCTCCTCTGGACACACCCTAATAACTTCATATCCTTCTCATATTGTGGTTTCCAAACCTGCCCCCAGCAGTGGAGGTGAGGCTGCCCCAGCTCAGAGCAGAGCAGGACAATCCCCTCCCTTGCCCAGCTGGCCATGCTGTGCCTGATGCCCCACAGGACAGGGTTGGCCCTCCTGGCTGCCAGGGCACTGCTGGCTCACGTTCAACTTGCCACTGACCAGGACCCCCAGGTCCCTTTCCATGGTGCTGCATTTCAGCCCCTCATTCCCCAGTCTGTAACCACACCTGGGGTTTGCCCTGTCCCAGGTGCAGAATCTGGCCCATGTCCTTGTTAAACATCATATGGTTGGTGATTTCCCAGGCTTCTATTGTGAGAAGATGTCTATGCAGGGCCTATCTGCCTGGGAACTTGTCCTGGGATTTTTTTTTCTTTGCATTTTCCTCCATTTATTTGAACAGTAATCCTCTATTTAGCATCAAACATAGAATTTTGAGCATATGAACTTATCTTGGTCTATTTCAGTATCTGACAGACAAGTTCTATTATAACAAAAGCTGTTCAGTGCTTTGCTGTCTCAAAAAAAACCACAAAGGCCCCTTCCACATCTGAGCTGCAAAGGACAACCCATCTGCCTGGTTGTATGAACACTAATTGCTATCTGACAATCTTTCCTTATTGGCTTGTGGGGTGACTCTGAGCTCTTCCTCAGCTCCTGACAAAAATCATTTATAAAAATGCACTGCTGGTATGGATGTTTTAATTGTCTTGTTATTCAAGGCGACTTGTTTCTGCGTAAGTGATTTTTTTGGATATTTCTTCCCTTCCCATTTCCGGTCCTCCAGGCTTTATAAGAATCTAGGGCTTGTCCTGGTCAGTATATAGTAATTTTGTGCCTCAGCCAGGAGTTGTGAGTCTGAGTAAAAATATAACAGAGAAATAATTTCCTGGAATCTAAGGCACAGGAGAGGTTAAGAGCTACAGCCAGCGACAGATTCAAGGGTTGTGCCCTGGGGAGCTGTCTGAGAGGTCCTGGTTCTCACCTACAGCATCATAGACTGCAGAGCCCAGCCTCCAAATGTGTCATCTTCTGACCTGCTGTGGCCCTGCAGTCGTCTTTCAATACCATCAGGACTCAGAGCATTTAAAATGAACCCTTGAGTCCTGTGGCACATAGCAGTTATGATGTACCTCTTTATTGCATCCTGAGTGAAGTTTCCTGATAAAGAAATATTGATTGAAGAAAAAAACTCATAAGGATCAATGGTTTATGTTCCAGCTGTGTTTTATGTTACAATAACAGCTCTTTGGAGAGCTGGTGCTGAGTGAGTGCAAAGTAATACCAGCAATTCCTCTCCTGTTGGATCATCCTATACCAAATTCTTCACCATTCTCACCATTGACTCATGGACAGAAAATAGCTACCATACTCTCAGGGGAGAGGGGAAAAAGAAAACAAACAAACAAACAAACAAAAAACCAAAAAAAAAAAAAACCCCAACAACAACAAAAAAAAAAAAAAAAAAACCAAAAAAACAAACCACCTCCCCCCTCACCCAAAAAAAAAAAACAAAAAAAAAAACCAAAAAAAACCCAAAAAACAAACAAACAAACAAAACCCACAAAAAACAAACAAACAAACAAACAAACAAAAAAAACAAACAAAAAAAACCAAACACAACAAACCACCTCCCCCCCCCAAAAAAAAACAACTAAAAAACCACAAAACCCACAACGGGGGAAGGCAGGGGGTGGAATATGAATAGGAAATCTGCTCCAAAGAACAAATGCTCCAGAAGTGCCAGTCTGTGCCCAGCCATTCAAAGTTCACTAGTGAGTAGTTAAAACACTACTGACCTAACTCATCATTGCATGGAAGAATGGTACATGCCTGGATAGTGATGGGAACCCAAAGCTCCATTGCCCTGAGCTTGACATGCTTGCAAACACACAGCATCTCTGCTATACCTCTGTCAGTGCTTTTACAATAGCAGAAAGCTCCTCAATTTTAAGTACATGAGTACAGAGCTAGTAAAGAGTTGTTAGGAAAGGGATTTAATTTGTACGTCTCCATTATTAAATATTATCCATATGGAATGCACATGATCTTTCCTGCCCAGGGAACAATAGGATGTCTTTCCATTCAGGAAGAAACAGTTTTCTTTCAAAATCTTAGTCTTCCTTCTCAAGAACCTCTCCCAGTCTCTGTCCCTACTTATTCCCCCTCTAGACTCTTGTCCTTCCCTGAGGTGAACTTCTCCGTGCTACTTCCTCTTCAGATCAGCTTCTCCTCCCCCAAAGAGCTTATTACCCTCACACATCTTGAATTGCTGAATAAAGCCTGCTGCAAATATCCCTGGTCTGAGCCCTCTCCATCTTCTCACCTGCTGTGCAGCACAGGCATGCTCCACCACTGCATTCCCCAGATTGCTGCATTTCTGATGCAGGGCCAAAGAAGAGTTTGGAGCACAAGACATGAGGAGCAGCTGAGGGAGCTGGGGAGCCTGGAGAAAAGGGAGCTCAGGGGAAACCTTATCACTTTCTACAGCTCCTTGAAAAAAGACTGTAGCCAAGTGGGGGTCAGAGCTCAACCTCCAAATAACAGGTGATAAGACAAAAGAAAATGGGCTCAAGTTATGAGGTTTAGATTCGATATTAGGAAACTTTTTTTTTGTTGTCAAGCTTTGGAACAGGCTGCTCAGGTAAGTGGTGGAGTCACCATCCTTGGAGGTATTTAAAAGATGTGTAGATGTGGCCCTTAAAGACATGTTTTAGTGGTGGGTTTGGGTGATGGCTTAATGGTTGGACTCATTGATCTTAGAGGACTTTTCCAACCTAAATGATCCTATGATCATACCAAGCCATTTCATTATCATCTATTCTGCACATGCAGCTTTGCCATGTCATTTGGGCCAAGAGACACGCACAGTGGGCACAGTAGGATTAAAGAAAACCTCAGTATGCCTGGTGAAGCAAATCCAAACCCACTAAAGGATCTTGAAGTCTTAAAGGAGTAGCCCTTCAGATCAGGGCTGATGGGAGGACTTTGTTCTGCTGTATCCATTCTACAGGGATGATTATGACTCTGACACTGAATGCATTCACAAAACCCACAATTCAAACACATTTTTAAAATGTGTCAAGGATTTATAGACTACTGCTTGAGAGAACTTCTAAATTGGGAAAAGGCAGGACTATTTTTAATGTAAAGCCATTGCTACCTAGTGAGAAAACACTTTTGTATTCATATAAAGTATTTATTGGGTGTGAGGTTTTATAAATTGTTTAGTCNTTTGGGGATGACTCCACCTGGAAGCAGAGCTCAGGCTGATGTTCTTGGTAGGAGCTGGTGCGGGCGATGGTGTTTAATTAAAAAAAAAAAAAAAGACCAAAAAAAAGAGGCTACTTTGAATGCATTACCAAGTATCCTGTGGAATATTTCACATAAAACGAAACAGAAGATGTATAAATGTAAACAGGCTAATTGTATGCAGATATAAATTATGCATGTTGGTCTTATGAAAAAGCATCCCTGATTTGCAGGGGTCTTACTCAGCAGCTTTGTGTCTTGTCTAAGGGGATATTTAGTATGGCTGTGATGTGCAGAATTTAAAATAAAACTGAATTCGGCAGAAGAAAAATACAGTCCAACAGTGATAACACTACACTGTTGGGAGTAGGAAGTGTTTATTTTATTTTGGTTTATATTTTATTTTATTTTGTTTCAGTTAATTTAATTTCACTTTATTTTATTGCATTTATTTTGCTTATTTTGTTTTGTTGGCTGTTCTGCTCATTAGCCCTATTAACGTGTGTATGCCTGCCCACGGATACAGAGCCAAGTAAAAGATTGTGTTAAGACTTAACGTTTGCAAAGGGATTACGGTTATTTTGATGTTTCTTAACAGGGATATGTAAAATATTCTCAAAGTCACAAACCTTTTCATGGTTGAGGCACTTCTGATTAGTCCCAGACACGAGCAGCCTGGGCTGCAGAGGTGCAGAGCAGCTGCAGCTCCCACCAGCCACCCTGGGGACAACGTGGAGCCAGCACCTGTGAGGAGCCTGGCTAATCGGACAAATTCTAGAAATGGCTGAAACAGGTCCCTGCCCAGACAAAGCTATGACCCCCACTGTCTTTTCTCCCCAGTCCTGCAGAATTTCTCTCCTACAAATAACAGCAGCAGTATATTTGAACTCAAGTTGCAATATTCATGCTGAGGGATCCTTCAAAGTGGGAGTAGGATTATGTATCCCTTGGATACCCCCTGTGGGCATGACTCACGTCCATGTTTCCTGTCTTTCTGGCATGGATTAGCAAAATGATGCTGAAAGTGGAGGCACAGGCAAGAAGGTTAATCTGAAGGAGTCTGTGTTACAAAGTAATACTGCTGAGATGGACCCAAAACTCAAGGACATCACTGCAGTCAAGTTGAAGTGACTAGTAATCTTCACCCTAAAATTCTGGAGGAACTGACACAACTATCCAAAAGGCCTGAAGCTATTTTTAATGAATCTATCAAGCCAGGGTAATACAGACTGATTAGGGAACAGTAAGTGAAGAGGGGAAAAATACATACTGATGCAGACAATGGCAGTCACATCCATTTGCTCGGGATATGTCTATTAAAAAACAGATAAAAGGTACTTCAGTGTTAAGTGACAGTATAAAAACATCAATACAAAGTATAAATGCAGAGAAAGACTTTTTTTCAATTGGAAAAATATCACAAAACAAAATGCAGTCTTCATTAACGCTTCTGGCAAAATAGATGCACAGTGAATGGTTCAGTAATAAAACCCCAACAGCTTCTGACAGTGTGTGGCAGTACACAGCTCCATTAAGAGGAGCTACTGTACATAGATATTCCAACCATTCAGACACAGAGTGTTGCTGTTTCAGAAAGCTGGAGAAAAAAAAAATAAGAGAGCTATTTCTGACTCATCTATTGCTTCTTCTGCTACATTGTGCGATGGGGCAAGAGGCACAGCTTGCATATTCACCTGCCATGATAAATTACATCAATTTCAGTCCCCCAAGACGGAGCTACTGGTGCAGAGAGCCACTAAACATTACCAGTTGCTTTATGCTACAGACATCAGACAGTTAAAAGCACATTGTGCAAGTGAAACATAACCCTGTATCCTGGGACACATATGTGACACAGGCTGGACACAAACGTGAGAGGGAAGGTGGGACACTTCCTTCACTCATACATTGTAAAGATGTCCTCACCATGCTACATCCTTTGCTAAGAATCTGTACTCTGTTAGAATAAGCCTGGAGACTGCCATTGGCATGTCTCACCCTGTCAGCTTTTCTGTCTCCAGCAATGGCCAGTACCAGCTGCTCTAAAAAAGAACAAAAAAAAAGCCTACAGCCAGCAGCTATTCAATAACAGGGCCTAAGGGGAAGTTTCTTCCCAAGGCTCATTAAGTGTTGGCTTCATTCTTAAATTCCTTTTATACTTCTCAGATTCTATTCTGGCCACTTCGTCTGGTGTCTGCACTGTGGACTGGGCTTTCCAGCGAGGATTTTCCTTGGCTGGCGTCAGCAGCTTCTGAGCCCACGCTCACAGCTTGCTCCAGAAGTGAGCAGAGGCTGTGCACCTCTCTTGATCCAAGTGACTGGTGGGGACAGTCACCACAGTGCAGATCATGGCTGCTCTACTTGAACACAAGTGAAAGAGGATCCCCTGTACCTGGTTCCCACTGACTGCTGTCAGCATTTTTCTCTTTTTCTTTGGGATGAGATTTCTTCTTGGAGTTTGGGAAGCGGGGAGGGGGAGCACTTTAAATCCCTTCTCAGACTCTACGTAAAGCACTCTGTTGTGCAGCAAAAGAGAGTGAGTGCGTGTCTCCAAGTTCTAATTGACAATGCAGTTCACAGCAGGGTGTACCTGGGCATTCAGAAGGCAGAAACAGCACTCATGTATAGGGAGAACCATAAATTGTTGGTGAATTAAGGCCCTAAGGGTTGTTTAAATATTGCAGTAATCATCTTGTCAGGCAAAGTCCCACATTCTGCTAAGATTAATCTGACATTCATCAGGAAAGGCACAATAGAAGATTATTTAATTTGGATCACACTGGACTGGAAAACTGGCAGGAGGACAGAAATTACCCAAATTGGAAACAATCTGCAGAGAGTCTGCCAGACAAGGAAAGCAAGCAGAGAGCAAGTAAGTGTGTATCTGTTTATTGGACACAGATACATTAATTACAATGTACACATACATAACATTAATGTAAATGCTTGTGCACAAACGTAAAGGCCTATGGAAATTTCAAGAGCATTTAGTATTGATTTAAATTCATTTTAACTAACTAACAAGGAGGTAATAACTCCTTGGGATTCTGCTTTAGACTTAAATGAGAGTGGAGTGGGACTACTGACAATAGCTTTTGAAACCTCTCCAGTATCACTTCTGCCCATTTTTTAAATTCCTCCCTCATATTATTGAAAAGGGATGCAGCCTCAAATATTTCATTTATATCCTGGAGTAAACACTGGCCTTTAGGTGAATTACTTTCAGGCCAGAAGTTCTCTCTTCACAGATCATATATTTTAATTATTGAACAGTTTAGTGGTTCAAGAAAGGTATCTCCTCTTCATAAAGTCCTTTTTAAAAGTGACTGCATCAGTGGGCAAGGGCAGGACTACAGATGCCATTTATCTGGACTTTTGTAAAGCTTCGGACACT
>VZUA01003824.1:41329-53038 GCA_013401035.1 Horornis vulcanius | reverse complement strand
CCTGTGAGGGTGGAGAGGCCCTGGCACAGGCTGCCCAGAGCAGCTGTGGCTGCCCTGTCCCTGGAAGTGTCCAAGGCCAGGTTAGACAGGGCTTGGAGCAACCTGGGATAGTGGAAGGGGTCCCTGCCTATGGTAGGGCATTGGGATGAGATGATTTTTAAGGACCCTTCCAGTCCAGGCCATTCTATGATATTATATATTCTTTCTCTCAGAAAAAGTAAGGCACAAAATTGTTGCAAATCTTCATGAAATTATTCCCTTTATAAGTGATTTAAGATGTAGGTCCTACACCTGCAAATTTGTGGACTTAAACTGCAAAGACATCATGAGACAATTTTTCAAAAGAATCTGTTGAATAGGATACAAATTCAGATTTTTTTATTTCCCTGGCTAGATCTTCAGGAGTATTAAAAGGTAAATTAGGATTTGATCAAGAAAACTCTCAGAGGCAGACACCTGGCTGTTCAGAGAGGGCACTGCTGTGGCCCCTGGGCAGCTGCAGGGTCTGGGTTAGAAGTTTGCTCAGTTTGTGTTAGCAGTGGCTTCTCTTGCAGAAACAAAACAAGGTCAGGACCTGGCAGGCAATTAAGTCTTGTCTGTATTAACTTTTGTAGTTGAACAGGTTTTTCTGTCACTGAAAGCAAGGACCAATGAATGTCCCACTGCCTGTAATATCTAGGATACAGTAAAACCATGGCATGTAAAGTTTGGTTATAGCAGCTCATTTGGGGCCATGTTGTGCACAGGGCTGGTGGAGTCAAACTCTCCATTTCATCTGATCCATTTCCTTTCTGTGCCAGATTAAACTGTCCCTGTGATTAGGCTGCTCTTAACACAACTGTTTTCCTTCAGCAGAGCTGGAAGGGGGTCAGTGCTGGTTTGAGTTTTCAAGCATGGATCTAAAGTATGTTTGAAAGGAAACTGTGGATTAAGGGGTGGGACACGAGTAGAGGAGCCACTACCACAAGGCTGTTTACAAATTGTGGAATACAACCAAAAACTCCAAGTTCTGGGACAGTGCTCTTTCATAAGCATTGATCTGGCAAGCTATTCAAATTGTTTTATATTGGTTTATCTCACAGTAACTGGTCTTATGCCAGTAGTGACAAAGCTAGTTAGTTCATTAAGGTTCCCATGTGTCAAAAGTTGTGTTGTTTCATTTTAAGTATGTGTCTAAAGACGCAGAATTTATAATTTTGATAAAACTGTGTGCTGGAGAGTCTTACACTTGCTGGCATTATTGTTATGCTCACCCATTGGGGGGAACCTTGTTGACTGATAAGTATAATTAATGTTCTTCATTTGTAATGGAGGTGAGGGAGAAAATTCTGCTTCCTTTCTGCAACCTGATAACTGGAGCAATAGAAGTCACCACCCAAAGCACTTATGCTTGGTAAAGCTGCATAAAAGCTGGGCTGTGTTACCCAAGAAACTTCTTAGAAAGAAATTCAGCATCATCAGAGCAAGGTGTACAGGCCTGAATGGGTACAGAGAACACAAGAGAAAAACATCAGTCACAGACAAGAAAATCTGCTGACCCAAGAGCAATAAAATGAGTGTGCCACTGAGCACGCTTCTCTCTGAAAACTGCAATCAAAGAAACTCATGCTGTTTGAAATGTCCTGGGTTCAGGAAAACAAGAATGCACAAGTTCTTGGACTCATTGGACTCAACGATCTTAGAGGTATTTTCCAACCTAAATGATTCTATGATTATATAAAACTATTTCCAAATGACTGAAGAAAAAAATACCTGACACCATCTCAAACTTTTCTTTATGGCAGAAACAGCCCTTAAGTCTCCAGAAGTGACATAATTGCTTCAGACTAACAGTAATCTGGTATCATGGGATGGATCCAACTCCCAAAGTGTAAATTTGTGACTGGTATTTGTGTGGATCCATGGTGCAAGAAGCAATCACAGAAAAGAAAAGATTTCAGAGAGAATTGATATTATTTCTAATACAAGAACTGGAAGCCTTGGGGGTAGAATTAAAGCAATAATAAAAATGCCATCTGGAAAAAGAGCTGGGTGCATCAGTAGGAGTCACAGCAAAGAGGTTTCCTAGTGACACTTTGAGTGGTTTGCAGGGGAAAGTGAAACCTTTTATGGGCAGCAATTAAAAACTGTCCAGGCAAGTTAGGGAAATGAGCAGCAAATAAAGCCACTTTCAAACAGTGGGGTGGGCTGACTGAGTTGGTCAAAAATCTATTTGCTGTGGTTCTGATCTATTTTTCCAGAAAATATAGGTGAGGAGATCCTTGGAATGCTTTGTGTTTGAGCCTCAGCAGAATCTTGACTTTAGGAATGACCTCACAGATCAGTTACTCAGCTGTGGAAGCACAGGTATGAGAAGACAAGGGGCAACTTAGAAGGTGACAAAGTGGGACAGAAATTTTTGAGCTATTTGGGGAGAACTCCTCTTGGTGCTTAAAATTTCAGATGTTTTCATTTTAATTTGTCTGAAGAAGAAGTACGTGGTCAGTGCGATTCTGAGGCATTTTGAGAGCAGCTGGCACATTTTGCTGTAGGAAATAATAGGGCTGTGCTTTCATGGGTGCTCACAGATCTGGGAACAATGGGGTCACCTTGATGCCTCACCCAAATTAACTCTTTGCAGATGTTGCCTAAGGCAGAAGATCAAGGAACTATTTCAAGGAATGACTGCTGGAAAAGGCATTGCTTTTACTTTGCTTCTCATAACTTGCAAAACCTTCTGAATAAGGTGCAAAACCTCCTGAATCATTCACCTGGTGAATGTATTGCTCCTGGAACAGATTTCAGATCAGCGAAAAGCTTTCACAGGAGATAATTTGGGCTCTTGAGATCATCTGAAAGTGTAGCATTCCCTCAAAGTGGCAAGATCAGGGTTTTCTGATCTCATCAGGCAAGTTTGGAGTTTAGAAATGAGATAGTACACAGGTGGTTATATTAATTCAGAAATTGTATCATGGCTTTGAAACTGCTGAAACTGGGGGTGCTAGAAGAATCATGGCTGATTTGCAAAATGTATGTTTTGGTGGCATGAAAGCCTGAAGTGGAAAATGGTGCAGGAAGTGTGACACAGGCAGGACAGATAAAAGAGAGAGCCCAGCTCAACAGTGTCTTATGGAGGCACCACTGGACTGTGTGGCTGAGGAGCTGAGGTTTTTTTTTTTCTGCCAGAGAATTGGTAGTTATGGCTGCCCACTGACACAGTCGTTATTTATTTCACAAAATCACCCGGTGCTTGTGAAGTCAGGCACCAAAGGGCACTGCAAATAGGAGAAACTTGGCTGAATGACTTTTGTAGATGTATAAACAAGAGTAAATCATCTGTGGATCAAAGGAGAATTTGGAATTCCAAGTATTTTGCTAAGTCTTTGAGACTGCAGGCTTCCAGAAAAGACACTCTATCTCAGTGTGCCCACAGGCTGATGGGTGTGGGTAGAAAGGATCATCATGGACTTACTTCTACATTCAACTCTCTTATTTTATAGATTCAAGGAAATGAGGGCACTGTGTCCCACTGCTTTTGAGGAATTTAGAACAGGAGGTGATGAGAATATGAATTGTACTCCAGAAGTTATTTTGTTTCAAAAAGCAAATCTCTACATTATGAAGAACTTTTGGGCTGATGTGGACTGTGTAGAAGATCAAACACTAGGCTGGAAAACTTGTTCCAGCCTGTTTGGTAACATGAACATCTGAATTTTACAGGAGAGCTTATGAAGTCCAGGCATTGACTGACTGGAAGTGAGTGAGACATAATGAATCAAATAGAATTCAGTCCCAATTGCCCCTTGTGCCTCCTTTTCCTATGTAGTTAAAATAGGTATTAAAATAGTCTACCCTTGTAGTGACAAGTGCATAGACTGAGAAGACCAAGTTCATGTCCAGATCAAGAATAAAGATTTCCAACAAGCTGAGGTGAAAGAAAGCACTTTTTTCAGTGGCTTCTTTTCATCTATTATCTCAGTTTAGCAGAGGTCATAGAAGAACTAAAAGAATTTTATCCCTTTAGCCTGGACGGACTAATCTTATAAAAATATCTTGTCAGCTCTTCTTTTCAATCACTTCACTCTGAGGATAACAGAGATACTGTATTCACAGGCTTGCCTGAGTGATGAAGTGTCTTCAGGTATCTTCAAATGCTGTCACAGTGGTCTCTACACCTTGGCTGTGGGTATCTGTGTTGGTAGATGGTATTGCTCATTGAAGGAGCTTTGGCTGGGTTTTGGTTGTTTTTATGTATTAGTAGCTTGAGGGATCAAATCTGAGTACTTGTTTTCTATGGATTGTTGAAGGCACTTGTTGTTTCTGTTAAAAAACTGGTACAGGTTTTTTCTCCCTGACTTTTGCAGCCAAAAGAAATACAGATCTGTTTTGTAGGTGAGCTTTAAAAACTTTCTGTGAGTTCTCAGTCCTTCTCCATATAAAATGGGACTGAATTATTGTGAATGCAATGAGATGTTGGTTATTTAATCTAGTTGAAGAGGAGAGGGAGGACAATTTTCCTGTGCATTGTGAATATTGGTAGCTCTTTCCTTGTGGTTTGGTCCTAGTCTGGGGATGAGGGGTTTTCTCTTTGGAGGCTGCTGTTCCTGCCTTAAACTGGCACCTGGGTGTCCAGATGAAATTCTGTGTGTCTGGATTTCTGATTCATATTGGCCCTAATGTGGCAGCAGCTGCCTTCAAATGGGTCTTGCCTAGAGGGGATTACAGGGGGTGCTGTGAAATCTCATTTTACTTCTTCCACCTTGGCTACAGTGTGCTGAGAGGAGGGGAAGTTGGATATTAGTGCCATCCCTTGCAGATAGAGAACTGAGCACTTGCTGCTCAGTTATTTTCTGGGCACTGTGTTTCCAGAGTAAGTCAGCAGAATATCTGATTTAAATGCCATTGAAAGTCTGCTCTACAGCTATGATAGGATCTCTTCAAGTTAGTTGGCAGGAACTTAGCTGAACTTTGGTGAGTGAAGTGCTATGATACTTTTTTCAAATTTCAGGATGACAAGTTAGAGACAAGCTTTTCTGTTGTGTAAACACAGAGCTTTAAACACAAATAGTTATTTTTGGTGCTCTTTTCCTATGACAAAAATTAAACTTGAAAGGTAAAAATAAACAAAAACATGTTCTAAAACCTTTTCAGATTAAAGGTTAGAAAAAAAAAAAAAAAAAGAACAAAGGCTCAAGCTCACTTCCAGCTCACATAATTGCTGACACAAAGCTGTAGTCCAGCCAGATGAACAGCACATTGAGAGGTACAGGAATAATTTGTAGTCCTTTTAAGTAACCAGAGTGGCAAGCAGCATATCCATGCAGTGGAATAAATCCTTGTCTCTGCTTCATTTTTTCTAAGAAATATGACAATATTTAGGTTTAACCAATATCTGTTTCTGTATTAGTGGCTCACAAGAGAGCAGTTAACTTCTGATGCTTTATTTAGGGCACTGTACCGATGGAAGAGTTTATATGTGAGTAAACTGTGGTTGGTATCAGAGATGGTTGTGTCTTTTGCCTTGGTGAATAGTTCTTCAAAACACCGAGGCTGTGGAAGTACACTTACTCTGCAAGCTGTTTTTTGTCAGTGGCTTCACATTACTGCTCCCCATCAAAACAGTTTATGTGAGTGTTTCTCAGCCCACTCTAAGCAATATGAGCTCATATACTTAAGCAATTTAGTAGATGATTTGTGCTAACGGGGTTGACTGTTGCTTAGAGACCCCCAGGCTCTGAAAGGTTGTAATGTGAAATGAATGACCCAGATTAATGTTTACTTTTGCCCTTGCCTACGTTTGGGTCAACTTAGTTCTTTCATTGAATGTTGTGATCTATGTGTCTTGTAACTCAAAGGAGTGTCAGGTATGCTGTTTTATTTCAATCTGTCAAATCAGAACATAGTGGAGAATTCTGCTCCAGAGAAGTGCTTGGGGTAGCTGGGATTTCCAGTCAGGGAGGAAGCTTGGGAAGAGCATGCCTGTTTTAGCAAGAGGCCAGACCTTCTGCCACTCAGGCTGAAGCATCTCAGTGTCCTCTTAAACGGAAGTGTTAATCAAAATATAGCAGACTAATTGTTTATGTGAGTGGATGAGATTATCCCAGACAATGTGGTGCTGTTTGACTTGGAGAAGGAACTGTGTAACTGTATGCAAAGCTGCGATAGATGATTGGCTTTTTGATTAGGTCATAAAATCTGGGAGGTGATAAAAATGGAGCTGATTTTTGGGTGGGGTGCTCTGCTATCTATTCAGATCAGCTTATAGCTGTGGAGTATTATTTACTATGCACAAGTGAATAGGGAATAGTAGCTGAGGCAGTGGGCAGGTTTTTAATCTTAATGTGCCAGGCAGCAGGTTAAGCTCTTTTGATAATGTGTCCAAGAGCTTTGTGGAGTGATAAGGAAAAGGTTAGAATAGTTTTACCGTGCTAAATATTATTGCACCATGTTAGATTACAACTTTTAAAATAGGGGTTGTTTGTACCAATTAGTTTAACTTCAAACTAGATATGAGCTTTGGTATGCTTGTTTTTGTGTCCAGGTTCCCACTGCAGGGAGAGTGTGCAGTAGCACTTGCTGCTACAAAGTCTCTATGGGAGTGGGGGTGTCATGAAAATAAACCTCAGGATCTCAGGCTTGCCTGTAAATGCATTTAAGACCTTGCACTGACACAAAGAGATGGAATACACAAAACAGCCTGAAAAGCAGAATGCCTTTTTCCTGAGAAGAGCTGCTAAAATGCATCTGGCCAGAGAGAGCTGACATCTCTAAAAAGGGAAACAGGTGGCTTTCCACTGCATTTCTGCATGGTCCCCACCATCCTGGCTGAGAGTTGTTCATGCAGGAGTAAGGAATGTTGGCTACTTAGTTCATCACCCAGGACATTCTCACCTTGCTCCAGTTCCTTGTGGGAGCTGCACGATCTTCTTCAAACCAGGTCATTCCTTTTCCTCTGTCATCCCTCATATTGTTTCTGTCCCCCTCACTCGTGCCTTGGAGCCCTGTGCCATCCCATTGCCAGCCTTTCCCACATCTTGGATTCCGCCCTCTCCCACCCCCTGTTGCTTGAGGGCATCAAGAACTTCTTGCAGGACAAGCTAAAACCCCATATTCTGCAGCCAGGGCTCTGCTCTGTGTGCAGAGGAGCTCATCCCAAGGCTGTCCCTCTGTCACACCTCCTGCCCAGCCCGCCAAGCAGCTGCTTGCCCTGCGCTCTGACAGGTCCTGCCGGTGAGTGGAGAAGGGGAAATGTTATTTTTTCCCATGTATACAATGAAAGGAAGCGCTGTAATAAATGGAGTGAGGTAAAAAGGCTTTCCCGGCATATTACCTTCTAACACTTCTTCATCCTGTTTCTCTGCTCCAGGTCCCACTCTGCTGTGGGGAGTGGGAGTGAATTCCCCACAGCTGGCTCCTGCCAGCCCCCAAGGCCTGGCTTCCTCAGGCAGGGCAAGCCCTGCTTTGTCCTATCAGGGGGATGAGGACATCTCTCCCTTGGAATTGGGCAAAGGAGGGTCTCTTGCACCTTGGCGCACTGGAGCTGGCGTAGGGAAGTGCTGTTGCTTTGCTAATATAGCAAAAGAAATAGTAAAGTCTCCAGAAATTATGTAAAAGACAAGAGGGGTGGGTGGGGAGAGGAAATACTTGGAGATGTCTGCAGTGCTTCCTGTTTGCTTCTGAAAATTATGAGTCAGATCCCCCAGAAACAAAAGAGAGGGGTTTGAAAAATGGTGAGGTTTTAAAAAAGTAGTCATGTGTGCATCTGTTCTCTTGGTCTTCTGGTTTTTGAGCTCTCAGAGCTGGAGGCCATTTTTCACATTTTTTGGGGCAGTGGTGACAGCAAGGAACACACACTCTTTTCCTTTCCAGTGAAGTAGAGGAGTTTTTAACATCTCTCAATGCTGCATCAGGAAGGAGACCAATAGAAAAGATACCAAAGATCTCATGGTTTGGAATAAAATTTGTGGTAGCATTACAATTCTTCTACAGTTGATTGCTTTGGCTTGAGGAGCTTTTGCAACAGGGTTAGGTGTAACCCTGGAGCTGGTTTGCCTTTGCTTTCTGAGGTATATACTTTGGCACAGGAGGGAGAAGGTGCGCTGTGTGTGCCCGGATTGTGTTTGATACTGATCCAGAAGGAGGAACTATGCTCCTTTTTCCCAGATCAAACACAGTCTGCATCTTTAAAACCCATGGGTTCTGTGGGATTTGTAGCATGAGTGTTGATAAGTGTATGTGTGTACAGCAGGATTGCACTTAAAAAGGAAAAATGAAGTGGCTATCATTGTTCCATTTATCGTATCACCAAGTGCAGGCTTTTCTAGAAAACTTGATTTCTTTGTTTCTCTGCCAGTTAATTCCCAGTAAATGCATGCAAGTGATAAAAGGCTCCAGTTTTCCCAGTAGAAAGTGATTATTTGCAGGTGTGTTTCCTCCGTTAAGGTGTCAGGATAAGCTGTGAGAGGAGACCTGGAAGCATTTCCTTCAGCTGAAAAGAATGCTGCCGAACTGGAGAGCCTGAAGGTAAAAGGCCAAACTCATTTCTTTGTAACAGAGCTTGTTGTTAAGACACACCTTAGAAGGTGATCTGACTGACAACTGTCAGCACAGCCAGAGAGTTTGAGACCTCCTTGGTGCTCAGCAGGGCTGCCATTGCTGAGAGCTCAGGTGGACCAAAATAATCTGTATTAATAATAAACACCTGCTCTTGTGTGCTCTGGGGTGCTGGATACAATAGCCTGTACTGCTCTAAGTGTTTCCTGGACTGATTTTTGCCATTAATGCTGCCCCCAGACCCTCTGCAAGGATGGGGCTGGAGGGCTCCTGGAAGCTTCTCCTAGAGTGTGTAGCCTCCCTGGTTAGAATGCTGAGCTCTGTTGAACAGGTGTGGGGTTTTCTGTGCCTCAGGAGAGTCCTTGGGCATGTGAGACTGGCTGTTGTGAGTGTAGCCTCCTTGGGAGAGACGCCAGCCTGCCTGGTGGTCGGTTTGAGAAAGGTCTGAAACAGTTCTGAGGTGAGAACCAGCTTGTTATGTGATTTTCCTGCTTTATGGTTATGAAAAGTTCCCACAAGTAGAATGGGCTCCTTTTCCACCTTCAACTTCACACCTGTCCACTTGCACAGAAGTGACTGTCTTGGCACTCTGCTTGTGGCTGCTGTTTCGTGACTTTCCTACTTCCCAGCTCCTTCCGCTGTGGCTGGAGCATTCCCAGGCATTTCCTCTTCAGGTTTCTGCTCTGTGCTGCTACCTGGGACTCTCTCAAGCGAGTGTGTACAGGTTGGGGGTAGGTGTGGCAAAGGGCTCCCAGAGCTGCTCTCAGCAACTGGGAAAGCAGCTCTGAGACAATCTGGAACAGCTCCCAAAATGATCTCTCCCTGTAGGAAACTGGCTCTTCTCGGTTTTAAAACAAGTAAATAAAGTCACTGTGATTTCTCAGCTGGTTTTTGTTTGGAAGGGTTTGTTTTTTTTTTTTTTTAACTTGCTGCTGTGGAAAGAGAAGAGAAAAGAGAATGTGCAAAAATACCTGTCCTAGCTGCAAAAATTTGTAAACATTTATTGCTGCAAAGTGAAAATAAAAATCATGGAATCCTTTGTTGAGACAATTGGAGCACGTGTTAATGTGGAAGTATCTCCTGTAAAAAATTCTCATTGCTGCTGGTGAGAGCTGGACACATCAAAGGGTGAGCAGATCTCCTTCAGGGAATTCTTGCCAGCCAAAGTCACTGTCCCCAGGGGCAGAAGTGAAGGCTGAAACCAGCAGCAGGGTTTTGGGAGCTAGATTGCAAGCTGGCTACAAGCTTGTTGGTGGTATGCTCAACCTGAGAGCTGTCTCCTTTTATCTGAAGGCAAAACCAGGCAGCACTGTAATTCTAGAGTGATGTCTCAGCAAGGGGGTGGTCAGGAAATGTTCATGATCCCCCTGGAAAGCCCAGGTTTGCACGCAGTGCCAGGATATTGCACATCTCATGGAAAGGGGCTGTGGCTGGGGGAGCTCAGGATGTGTTGTGTGAGTGTGCTTGGCCTAGAAGACAGCTTCTGGGGCTGCTGAAGGAAGGTGCACCAAAGGAAGGATATCAAAAGTGCTGGGTAAGGTGCTGAGTTGCTGCAGAAAAGGGCTGTTTGACTAATTTCAGTGGAACTACATGTGTTCACACTAGCTTGGGACTTGTCCCCATTGTTGGCCTCTGAAATGAGGTGAGCCCTTTCTTCGTTTGGTGTCCTGACATATAACAGACTTTGTGATATGGAGGGTCTTGCTATCTGTATTGTCTGATTTTTTTTTTTTTTAACTTAAGCAAAAAATTAGACACATAAAATTTACCTCTCCTGTGTGAGATGCACTGCAGAATGGGTAAAGTGTCAGCATTTTGGTTGGGCAGTGCTTTCCACTCACATTTTTACATAGTGTGACATGGGTTGGTCTGCTGGATTATTGCTCTTTGTGTTACAAAATGGAGAAGGAACTTGGGTCGTTTTCCAGGATTTACATTCCAACCTGTGTTTGCAGGATTGGCAATTTTTTTGTGTATATTTGTGTATGTATATATTTTTGTATGCATGTTTGCCTATATAAATGTTGTCATTCCAGATGCTGAGGTTCATTATAGGCCTTACAGTAGCATCTGAGGCTTGTTTGTCTGCTTAACCAACAATATTTTTACATTGTGCTATTTCAGCAAAGCTTCCTAATTTTCTTCCTTTGCTTATGCTTCCTTTCTACAGTAAGTGTTGCCATTTTGATGAGTAGGTGTGACTGCCTTTATTACGGGGATGAAGTCACTTTTTGATCACTGGACAGATATTGGCATTTCTCAACAGTATTTTTCTGGGTAAATCTCTCCATTTTCATTAAATGCTGTTAACAGTGAACAATCCAGTCTGACTCCTTTTATTAGCACATAGTTCTTCAAAGCAATCCTTTCAAGTGGCCATTAACAAATATGTGCAAATCTGAGGAAAAACCCCCCTCAAATTCTTCTGTTGTAAACTAAACACAGAATTTCTTTTCATTTGGATTATTTTCCCAATGTTGCTGGCTTAGCTTTGCTGTCTCTGGCTGAGTAGGTAGCTCTGCAATGAGTTCTCCTTGCTTTTGGGAGCAGTGATGCTGTTACTAAGATCTCTTTTCTGAAGTCACTGTGTACCATGGAAATTTAAATTGATAGGGACTGGTTAGTGAGCTACAGGCCTAAAATTCTCATAAAGAAGCAGGGTTGCCTCTGACACCCTCATTTTTAGTTTACAGTGGTCCCAGTGTCAGTGTTTCTAATGTGTTTTAAGCTGATATAACTAATAATTCTGCTTTATCTGTGCTTTCTTACATTGAGAGAGCTGAGTTGCAGACCTGTTACAGATGGTTTTAAGGTGTGAGCAAGCAGAGTTAAAGTCATGTGTGTAATCTTGATTTTCTCATTTACTTCTAAGTTTGGGCCAAATCCTGGACTTGTTACAGTGTTTACATTCCATCTGTAGTTAGCTGGATTAGGTGGAAATGCTGTAGAGGTTAGATTGTAATTAAGTCTTTGATGAATGACCCTCAGTGTGAGGTGCTGACACTGCTGCTTCTTTAAACTTCATCCCTCAGTGTGCTTCTGGGAAGCTGGGATGATGGGGGTGAAATCCTGGCCTCAGAGACATCAGTGGAAATTTTGTCTGTTCAAAGACAGCCAAGATTTCACCTAAAAGGAAAATGTTAGTAATGGAAAAATTGCCCAGTCCTCCAGGTGATA
>VZUA01003823.1:24227-41989 GCA_013401035.1 Horornis vulcanius | reverse complement strand
TGGCCTTCACAAGTGGAAATCAATGTGTTTTGTCACACTGACTCTTCAGGTGAACCAGGGAAATGGGAGCAGGACAGGTTTGTTAACACATCTCAGTTTGGGCTTGTAATGACCCTGCCTGTGTTCCAGGGATTGATCCTCTTCAAAGGACCTGCTCTAAGAGGCATTAATGTGACCATGATAGGTTTCTGGGGTTTGTGATTTTCTAAATATCTTCAGTGCCCACTAATCAAAAATTTTCTAAATTTGTATCAGCTGCTGCTGATGAAAGCTGTCTCAGCCTTGAAGAAAGTTATAAACTGGATCATGCCAAGCATACCAACACCAGTATGAAATGTGTACTGGAAGAACTAGTAAAGTTAGTGGGAATCTCTCATTTCTGTTTTGGTAATATGTTAGCTGTATTTGAGAAACCTGCTGTTCTTCAGGAGCATTTGAAATACTTGGACTTGGATACATATTTTTCAGTTAGTTTTTCGTGCATGTCACAGATGTTGAAGGCCTTCACAACATAAAGGGCTTTATCAGGTATTTGGGTGAAAGGCCTTCTATGAAATTCTGTTTTGTGTACTATTAGCTAAAGCTGGTATTATCTGGAATGTTTCAAAGAAGCCTAAGTCTAAATGTCACTTGAATGATTTTGAACTGATAACATTTACATTTGTAGGATTGTCCAAAGCATTCTGTAAAGTAATTAAAATGCATGGGCGAAGAGGGAGAAGATATTTCCTTGTTTTTATTTGGAGGGTAATTAAAGCTACAAGAAAAGAATCAAAACTGATCAATAAAACAACTTCATAATATGAAAATAAAAAGGTAATAGATTAACTTCTNACTGCTTGTTTTTCAGAAGTTGTCATATTCAAGGTCAGCACCCTTTTCTCAAAAGCAAATCAACATCTGTATTGTCACATGGTTTGCATAAAAACGTTGGCTTATAGGTACAATTAGACCCTCTTTTTCATTATTTCTTTGCTAATTATCCTGTCAAGGAAAACATAGGAGAAAACAACTGAACAACTGGCTAGTAAATGCGCTTTTGTGAATGTCCTGATGTTTTAAATGGTTGTGTAGTATAGAATTATTCATTGCTAAAACCAGTGTTTTTAATAGGCATATAATGCACTTAACTCCAAGAGCAAAGTTCCTGTTCTGACAGGCAAACTTCCAAAGAAAATGGAGAAATAGTCAGGAACTATAGGTAAGGAGCTGTAAATGTGGGAGCACTTGAAATAATGGGGTTTTTTAGTCACATCAAGTTGAGGGGTATGAAGCCTCTTGCAATGAGTGTGCTGGAATTATATGGTAGGAATCAGGATATGCTGGTTTTGCTTTTGGTTTTACCATGGGTCTTCTCTGATCTTGTATAGCCACAAAAATTTTCGTCTCTTCTTGTCTGCATCCATCACAAAAGGAAACATGATAATAACATCCTTTATTGGAGAGTTTTTTAATCTTGAGAGGTGTGTCTTTGGTGGTTTGTTTGCTTTTCAATATTGCCTTCTCATGGAAGCAGGGCCAATGGAATGACCCTTGTTGTACATGCATATCCCACCTTTTTGAACTCTGTGCCCTATTTCAGCTAAATTTTACAAAAAGATATCAGTCTCAAATGTGTACGTATTGGGTCTCTGGCAAGGGATGTATCAGAGCTGTTGTGTAAATGATCTGAATTGTTGTTCATGTACAAGTTGACTGGTGAATCCCAAGCACTTTTCTGTACTCTGGAATTTCATTTGCTGTGCAAAAACTGTGCCATATTCTGCACTCTAGGTCTGTGCATGTAGAGCTCTTGGTCCAACCTCCAGTGCAAAGTTAGTTTTGACTGAGAGAAGGGCAGAAGAGTGACCTTGCATCTTGTCAGAGTATCCATTCAAAAATAATCTTCACTTGGAGGAAATTCTTGCATGTACTCTGAGTCAATCAATCGTTACTCTCTTATCTGTTGAAAGTTGGGCTGTATTAGTCCTGGTGCTCTCAGAACTATCATCAATTTTTTAATGCTGTCCTAAATCCTGAAGCCTTAAACTTGCATGTTTTTATAGTTAGATATTAATTCAGGGAAGGTTTCCTAGCTGTAGTTCAGCTGTTTTTTCTTTCTTTTTTTTCCTTTCTTTTTTAGAACAAAGCAAAATAAGGATCCCAGAATTCAGTGTGGAAATGACCTTGCAGTGCTGTAGCAGCAGAGATACAGATGCATGTGCATTGGGACAGAAGCGAAGGATATGGAAATTTAGACAAAGCATCTCATAGTTACAGGAGCTAATTGTCACTTTTTAGCCTCTAGAGATCCCAGGGAAAACCTTAAATGTGTTGTTCTGAAATGGTTTCCTCTTGCTGTGATGCTGACATATTTCGTGTCCCATAGGTATCCAGTCGTACCTTTGGGGAACAGTGATGGACAACTGGATCACAGGCTGATTGATGTGCTGAGTTCTCTCGTGGCCCAAGAGCAACCACAGGGAACTGAAGAGAGTCAGCAGTCTAGTCACTCTTTTAAGTGAAATCTCTGCTATTTCCAGCCAGTTTTAAGTGTTGCTGAATAGTTCTGTAGAACTGTCTAGGATTTTGGACCTTCTTTTGAGCAGTTCCCAACCCCTCTGCTTGTTTTGTAGAGTGCAGAAGTTTGGGTGAATTCAGTGCCCTTATGAACTCACCATTTCCAGAATTTGTTTAAATCTCTCTTCAGGTCATGAGTGACAGTGAATTTGAGACCCTCAATTTACAGTTGTTTATTTTGGGATTTTTTTAAGTCTGAATAGAACAGTTATGGCCTGATCTCATGGAGTACCAGGAGACTGGCACTCCACAGACCCTTCAGAAGTTCTCTTTGAGGTTCAAAGGGCGTAAGTCATAGGGAATCAGCTCAGGACCATGATAATTGTTGGGTAATTATCCTCATGGCTACAACATCAGTGCAGACTTGTCCCTAATTTATGTATCTTGCAGTTCTTGGTAGGCCTTTTTACTCTTGGGAATGAAAGAGATAGAAAGGGGTTTGTGTAGAAGTTTGGCTTTTGAGATCCATCATTCAGTGCACTGATATAAATTATATTGAATACATTGATTTTCTTTCATATAGAGCTGGATTTTGATTGCAAAAGTATCTGTGTAGTTTTAGAGAGTCATAGAAAGAGATGTGAAATATTTTAATGTAATCTGTCTCAATATGGAAAAGGTAGCACCTGGTTTGGAATAGCCTGAATTAGTTTCGTAACTATCAAGCAAGTTTTACTTTTATTCTTTGTCTTTTGTAGCCCTTCCTTCCCCTACCCCCAATCCTTGCAAACTGCTCATTTACTCTCTGATTGCAAGAACACTGTGGTGGCCTGAGATCCTGGTGACCTGCGGGCCTTTTCCAGTAATTAGGTCCATGTTTGCTCCATGGGAGATTCAATTAAAAATGAGAGGGGTTATTACTATTATTATTGTTATTCCCTACTGAAACCTTGCATTATGTTCTTGAATGTTTATGTGGCAGCATTGTAATAAGAAAATTTACTTTATTTAATTCCATCCCTGCTCAGACATTATGGGCTCAAAAATTCCACTTGGGTGTTAGCATAGCCCATCTGTCCTCAGAAGCAGAGGTAAAAGAAAGAGGGGAGAAATGCAGAGGCTGCTCATGTGAGTGAACAAAACTAATTTGGCCCTGCACCTTTGTGTGAACTTGGGGAAGAAATGATGGAGATATTCAGATTTGGAGATTTTAGTGCAGCCTGAGACACCTGTGAAGTGCAGGACACACTTTTACACGTTGCAAAGGCCCCCATGGCATGTTCCTGTGTGTCACCTTCACACAGAAATATGAAGTTGTAATTCCTACATTACACACGTGTTCTGTGGAAAAACTGTACTGGACACAGAACACCTGGGGTATTCTCTAAGGTCTGCCAGGGCATTACTGCACTCTTCCTGTGGCTTTTGCAACAAGAGTCAATACCCTCTTTAACTGCAGAGTAGACAATCAAATCTCATTCACTGAAAGGACTGCATTTTCCAGTTTTTCAAGCAATCAGTGTCTTAGCAGCAGCTCACATGTGGTTGCTGTGTCACCATACTGGGACATTCTGGAGGGTTAATATTGGTTTTCACATGTGAATTCAAGCACAGTTCAAGCTGTGTGTCAGCTCTCTGTCTGTTAAGTAGAAAAAGCACCACCTGGCGATAGCGCAAGTTGGTGTATGTGTTGCTCATATGATGACCTCTGTATGTTTTGTTTTCTTTTTTTAGATAATTGTGATGATGCATTGGTATCTCCCTTACCTTCAGCTGCCCTTACCAGTTCCTCTGAGCTCTTCAGTACTCACAGTCCCAGCTTTGCAAAACTCAACAGGCGAGATGGTAAGACTGCAATATGAAATGCCTAAACTATTCGTTTTAATCACTTTTACAGAGAATAACTTTCTATGCTGTTTGTATGCAGTGCATTCAGAGCCAAACTGAATAGAGCCATTAATTCATGCTCCTGAGAGTGCGCTATGTAGGAGCAATTTCCTCGTCAGTTATAAAAAGCTTCTATTAATTTTGAAGATCTCCACTTCTCTTGTAGAGATATCATTAAGGAAGTTCAGATAGTCTTTTTGCTTTGGATGAATTCCCATATTTTAAGAGTTGAAAGGTTATTAGGTTTGAGAGCCTATTCTAAAATGTAGGTGTTAAAGAAAATAGCAACTAGGTATAAAATTCCAGTGGAATTCAATGATTGCACAACTCTGAAGAAATATTGAACGTGAAAAATGACTTTTCTGTCATTTCCCATCAAGAATGTCTGAGGTCCAGATAATTAGTTTCCACACCAGGTGGAACCATGAATATGAAGCATAGTACCAGAAAGAAGAAGTTTGCAGTATTTAGGGCATCATTTGACATCCTGTTGCAAATTTGGGTTGTCAGCTCTCATCTTATTTCCAAGGTAGAGCCTCTGAAAGTGGAAAGCCGTTATATTATCATATTGCATATGAATTTCATTTTAGGAAACACTAGATCGATCACTACTAGAAAAAAGGTTTTAATTGAAAATAAATCAGAATTTTCATTCTTAAACATCCCTGAAGTGTGTTTTAATCAAATACCATTTGATAAATCTATAGAAAAATGGTAAAGAGCTCTCTGTTATATGCTTGGCATTAATGATAAGGAGTTGCTTGGCCATTAGAGAAGTGTTAGATGGGAGTTACAATATCATATTTGAATTCTTGAACCAGAGTTCCTCAGCAAGTAAAAGGTAGTATGGTAAAGATGCAAATATCATGCTCAATGTTTACAACAAAAGAAATTGTAAACATTGAGCATGATATTTAAATTTGCCCTGTCTTTGTCTCCAACTTCTGGCTGAGATGGTGAATAGGTATGCTTATGTGACGGTACAGATGGCTCTAAGAGCTAATTTTATCTGTAGAAAAGAGGAAAAGGTTAAAAATCAGTATTGCAAGTCAAAAGAGGTATTGACAATGTTTGAAATTATGACAGTGGTTTCAATTTAAGGTCAGAAATTGAAATAGGTCTTAGTTAACTTGTCTCACAGTAGTTTTGTCATGTAGTTAGGGGTAAGATACTGTGGTTTTTTGGCAGTCCAGGCTGACATTGGTAAGGTCCATGCTGTCTTTTAGCACTTAGTCATGGGAACAGGAGACAGAGTATTGAAGCCAAGCCCTAAATAAGGGGTTTGTTTCAGCAACTTTTATGTTTTGAATGCTTATGTGATAACTGATGAGCTGAGGCCAAGGCAGGCACCTGGAAGCTAAACTCTACTTTGTCTAATTCTTTTGCTGCATGGACTTGGGTAGGAATGTGCAGGTGTAGTGCTGGCAGAATTCATATGGGAGTTTGCTGTGCCTTAACCCCTGAAAACAACAAAGCCCCATGAAGCTGTTCACTCCAGCATGGCCTTACCCACAGCCACAGTCCTTTCAGAAGTAAACCTGCTCCTGCCTTCCCCATGGCTGCAGTCTCTGCTTTGTGGTGGGCTTGGCCACAGCCACAGTTTGATATACTCCAGCACGGCCTGAAGCACAGCCACGGTGCTTCAGGGAGTACCTCCTGCAGTGTGAACCTACCCTGGGACCACAATCCCTTCAGAGCTACCAGCTGTGGTACAGCTGTCACCACAGCCACAGGCACTTTGAGGTGTACATGCTCTGGCAGGGGCTTCTTCACAGCCACCAGCACCTGGGCTGTCCTTTTGTCACAGGGACTCGTCCACAGGTCACAGCCCCTTTGGCTTGAGTTCACACTGGAGTTCCAGCCTGCCCAGTGCACAGGAGCAGCAGAGGTGCCCTGGCCATTTGCCAGCCCAGGAGCATGGGCACTGCTGTTCTCAAAATGTTCCCAGGCCCAGCAGTCAGATAATAAGCAGTACAGCAAGCAGCAAAAGCAAAAAGTAGCTACTAATGAGCAGTAGACTCTAATAAACAGTAAGGGAAGCAAGGCCTATGGCAAACACAGAAGCTGCTGATTAATAGCTAACCAGCAGTAACAGCTGTAAATTCAGTCTAGTACATTCCAATCAAATCTGTAATTATCTCAAACCCTTTGAGGCCCGTGTTGGGCACGCGTCATGGACAAACCCCAGCAACTCAGCCCTCCACAGCCACTCACTCCCCTAGCGGGGTGGGGGAGAGAATCTCAAGAATAAAAGTGAAGCCATCACCTTTGAAACATCCCCCTTTTCCTCCTCCTTCATCCCCCATCTTTCAGTGCTGAACATGATGTTATATAGGATATAACTATGGTCAGCTGTCTTGGCTGTGTCCACTAACAAATTTTGCTTCCCCCTACTCTCCTCACTTGTGGTGGTGTGTGAGGAGCAGAAAAGGCCTTGGCCTGTGTGTAAGCAATTCTCAGCAATAACAGAAACATCTCTGATCATTGTTTCCCAGCACAGTTAGCCCAATACCGGCTACTGTGAAGAGAACTAAGTCTACTCTTGCCAAAACAGTGGCTGACTTTGGGTTAGAGGAGCAAACAGTGGTAGATGGTGGCTATAGAAACTTTGTCACTTGAATGCAAATGGTAGATATCTTATAGGAAATAATATTTCCTAACAAGGACTGTGCTGTGGCTTTCTGATCATGCTGAATGTTTTGATGAGTTAGTTTAGTTTTGCCTGTAATTGATAAGACTGCTGCAGGGAACAGAGCCTCTGGGTAGAACACCAGATAAATATTATATTATATATATATATATAAATATATAAACATAAATGCAGCAAGTGAAGATGAATTTATAAAGCACAACCCAGTCCTTTATTGACAAAAAGTTCTAATTCATCAAGTTCATGCAGTAATAGATAACAATAAGTAAAAGACTGTTGTTTATAAAAAAAGGCCTGCAGTAGTGGAATGTGCCATTTAAAAAAACAGACACACAAATTACCCATGAGTAAAGCTTTGTGTGAACAGCTGAAAGTGCTTAATTAAAATGCTGATAAATCTGTACTGGTAATGCTAAAGAGCTAGTATAATTCTGACAAATATGATTCTGAGGTATGAAATATATTATTTGCCCATGAGAGGAATTTATCAGCTTTTTTGTATACAGTAAATAAATAATGAAAAATAATAAGAAAACTGCTACAGTATCACTGTATCACCTAAGATTTTTTCAGTTCCTATTAGCTCTCACTCTGAGTAGTCAGTATAGGCAGTTATGTATGAGAATATAAAGCATATATAGTGTCAAAAAGAATTTGTTTTCTGGCCAGAAAGTGTTTGATCTGGGCATTAAAGTAAAATTCTGCAGCAGGGAAGCACTTAGTTGCAGTGGGAAGTCCAGGAGTTTTTAGTGCTATAAAGCCATTTGAGCTGTTCATAAGGCATGTAGGGTGGAAATAGTAATTCCTTTTGCTTTGTAATAATCAGCTACAAGTAAGTATGGGCATCCTGAGCAGCCCTGGGGAGCATCAAAAAGCATTGACTGTGTAACACTGGGCTTAAATGCAACTTTTGAAACAACTATGGCAAAATAGTATAAACAGTCTGAAAAAGAAACAAAAGTTTTGATCGTATTTCTTGGAATCATACAGGTCTCCAACTGAAAAAACCATCAGATCCTTGCTGTCCACATATTTCTAGCATTATGATTTGTTGCCATGGAGAATATGAGCAATATATCAAATTCCTGTGGTATTGTTTCTCCACTGGGGTATTTTCCCCATACTATGTTGAATGCATCCCCGGAAGGTGTGAAACGTGTGAGCTGTGAGGAATGATGGTGTAGCACAATGTGCAGAATCCTGTTGATGCCAGTGGGAACCTGGTGGGCACAAAGGGGAAATATTGAACATTTAGCTCTTGTGTGAGAGACAATGTGACATCTTAACACACCTAAAACAAGTGTGCAGATCTGATGGGCATAATCAAAGCCAAACTTCTTGTCTAGTTTGCATTTGTGCCACACTTAATAAAAGTTATATGGTCCTCTTCAATATGTTTATGCCCAATTGCAGAAGAAAGACATTGGGTTATGCTTGTGTCTGTTCAGAGGAGCTCATGTCCTGTAAGTTGTGTGTTCAGTAGCCTGTGTTGCTGCCTTTTACATCCTTCTTGTCCTTTGTCTTGGGTCTGTGCTGGCAAAGAGTCCACATATTTCCAAAAAATATCATCAAGTTGGGTAGAGGACTGATGGGCTCTCAGTTGTTGCTCTGCTTGTGTTATGCTTTTCTGCTACTTACTAAAAAAATCCAGGATGAGTTGGTGACACACTGTCAGGAATGATGTGCATTAAAGAAGTGTACAGACACAGACTGTGCTGGAAAAAATGCCACTATCCCTTGTGCCACCTGCTCTGTATAACAGAGTAAATGTGGAGGAAAAAGAACATTTATTGATTTTTGGCACTCGTAGCAGTATTTGGTGAGGATTTGGGATAACCACAGAAGCAAGCAGAAACTACATGTTTGCTTTGTTAGCAGAAGTGAGAGGCCAGTGGGAAAAGCTTCAGTTCTGCCCCCAGTCATGTAGCCAATGCAGCTTTGCTGTTGCAGGGTTTTAGCTGCCATTCTTACTAGCAGTAGAATTATTGTCCACCTGTGGAAATGGTAATGGTGAAAGGCTTGGGAGAGGGAAACACAGTGGGATTTCTTCTCCACAGGAAAAAACATATAAAGCAGCTTCTGTTACAGACATAGCCTGTAACTGATACCTTTCTTGGAAGACCAGCTTTGGAGAGGTGATGCTACGAGCAGGTGTCAGTGCTGTGTTCTGCAGTGCTTACATCTAAAGAGTGACATTCTCAGCAGACAAATGTGTTCTTGTAAAGAGATGAGAGAGATGCAGTTCAGAGACACCATGTAATCTATGATTTTAGAGCTCCAGCTCAGCACAGATCCCCCAAATTTCTGTTCAGTGTGTATCATTTTTTGACTTCGAAATTATAAGCCTGTGGTGGTGTGCTCAAGCTGGAAAATAGCAGTGCACAGTAAAGCCAAAACGCTTTTGTGGAAAGAGTATCACATTCCTGCCACTTCTAGCAGCAGAAGGGAGAAAGCATAAAGTAGATATTTAGTTATGATGTTTGACATACTACTGCAAAGCATCTGTGCTAACAGGCTTGGCTTAAGAATTTATATATAAACTAGAGCATAGAAAGCAAAGGTTTTGTGGTTTTTTAATGGAAAACTCACCAAATATTTTTGTTATAAGTTTCCTTCATCAAGTTGTAATTCTCTATGTTGAATGAAGGGAAGATGAAAATGCCAACTCTCTTTTAATATGTTCTGAAAACATCTAGAATAGGCTCTTTTGAGTCATGAATGGAACAATTTTGCGAGAACTTTTAAAGCAGATTTTTATATCATATCAGTTCCTGGAATAAGACTATGGAAAAAAAAAAAAAAAGCAGCAACTATTGTGTTCAGAGTCTATTTTAGATACTGGATATTACAAACCAAAGGAAGTTTGCCCTTGGTTCTCATGTGCAGTAGTCAGAATTTTGTGTAGGAGAAATCTGTAGTTTGTTTTCTTTGAATACAACTCTGTAGTTTGTACCTTAAAGGCAGACAACATACTTTCTAAATGACACTTAAAATATCAAAATAAAAAAACACTGGTGTGAGAGGTAACCTTGTTAAGACTTTTAACAGGAAGTATTATAGTCTTATATAAGCTGTGTATAGATATGGAGTTAAAAGAGCTATGAAGTCATCAAAGAAGAAATCAGTGATGAAATTCCTAGTATTCTCGTTAGGTGTTTCAAGTTAGGCTCATAGGAGTGAGTATTCTATTTAAGGCAGGTAAAGTAATCAGTGATGATGAAGACTTCTATTGTGATTGAAAAGGGTAAATCATGGTACTAAGAAGTAGTATGCATTGATTTGGTTGCAAACTCTTTTCCCTGAAGAGTTCTTGTAGAGGAATGAAGGCTGAGTCATCCAGGGAAGCAGGAACAATATTCCATTTCAGGTATGGAATAGATATGGTTCTGTTTCAGAAGTTCAGATAAATTCTATATTAATAAATTGTAAATAATGACAATCCTAACACCTATTCTTAGACAAAGGGATTTCAGTTGTGGGTTGGAAAGTACAATGCCATCCAGGAAAAACAAGATGTTTGTAAAAGTGCAGAGTTATTGAAAATGAGTTCTTTGATAGAAGCCACATTTATTAATCTTTCAACTCTATTCACTTCAATGAACTTTTCATGGAGCAACTTTGAGACAGATCAGTTTAGTTTTATTCCAAATGTCATTGTGTTAATACTAAAATGCTTTTCCAGACTTCATTAATAATGGCAGAACAAAAAGGTGTTGGGTTGCAGAAGCAGTGGCAGCCTCAAAATTTGCTGTCTTGGCTACTTAATTGATGGCTTATGTTCTTCATAGCTGCATTGGTTGCTTATTGGTGAGGCTGAATTGAACACTCACTGGGTGTATGCAGAGAATAAATGTGTGCAAGGAGAAACAAGTTAAAGGAAAATAAACATAGCCTATAATTTTAGGGTGTAAAAGAAAGCAGGAGACCATAAAATAATATATTCCAGTCTGGAATGATTTGCTTTTTAACCATAATCTCCCATTTGTTATAGTGAGCAGAGTGGTAAAATGCAAGGAGTGGTTGCAGTTCTGTTTCATTGGCTTGGTGTTACCACAGGTTTGTTTAACCTCTAACGGAATTCATGGGATAGTGCAAATCTTTACTTTTAAAAGACAAACATGAATTACAAGCTCATGTCAGAGACAGCCTACTTTCCAGTGTGAAGGCAGTCCTTTTAGTTATTCAATCAAATGGTTTCAAGCTTTACAACAAATTATCTGAAATGCATTTATAAGCTGTAATTAAACCATTCTTTCAAATACTTAAGCAGGCTCAAATACGAACAACTAACATTTTGCATTTCTTTCAGAGCATAGCAAAAAGGAAAATATCAAAGCAAACTGCAAGTTACAAGTCCACATTCCCAGAATTGCAAGGAGGGAATAGATACGATTTTTCTTTTTATTTTTGTGATTGAGCATGTGGCAATCTCATTGATGTTCGTACAGCTGGAAAAGAATAAACTTCCTTAAAATGTCTTAGAAATTCGAAATTCCTCATGAGCTTTAGCTTAATGGAGATAACCTGATGGAAGTGCACCTCATGTAGTGTATTTCCTAATACTAAAATATGAAAAAAACAGCCACATTCTTAAGTAGAGTCCTCTGTGATGACCTGAAATAATTTAATGGTCCTTTATCAAGCATAATTTTTTTGTGCCATCATTGTCACCTAAATTCTCTTCATCCAACCTTTCAGGAGCTGGTGGCTGGTCCCCACTGGAGTCCAACGAGCAGCAGTGGCTCCAGGTTGATCTGGGAGACAGAGTGGAGGTCGTGGCGGTGGCCACCCAGGGCCGGTACGGCAGCTCGGACTGGGTCACCAGCTACGCGCTGATGTTCAGCGACACCGGCCGCAACTGGAAGCAGTACAGACAGGACGACGCCGTCTGGGTAGGTCTGAACTGGCAGTGCCTTTGGCCCCAGAGCTCTCTGGTTCAGGCTCATTTGGAGAAGCAGCTCTGGTTTCACATCCGAGGAGTGCTGCGGTGGTGAGAGAGCAGACCTGAGCGACTCCGCGGGGTGTTTTGAGCTAAATGGGTTGTGTCACCGACGGTCTGTGTAATACAAGTTTAGGCCCTCAGGACTACATTGTTTTTCAGACTATGAGGATGATCAGGGCACTTAAAATGACCTGTGTGCTTTTGTGCCTGGTTGGCTCTGATTCAGGCACACCAGGGTAAATGGGGCTAATCACCTCCGTGCTTTCTCCAGGAAAGATGAAAATTAATTCTATGCCTTATACGTGTTTGGCCAGAACAAGAGAGATCATGCTGAGGAAGATAGGTGGTAAATTGCTCCTCGGCTGGAGAAGGCTGGAGCTGCAGCATGGGTTGTGGGATGATTTAGGAGACACACTAAAAGTGATCAAGGCTTTTTCTTATACTTTAATGGAGAAATGACCATTGCTGTGTCACAAATTCAGTGTGTGGCTGTGCCAGGTGCTGTTGATAGGAGTGCGTGGGGTAGCAGAGGCACCACAGGTGTGGACAGAAAAGTTTACAAGCCTTTCTTTTGTACAGAAAATGTCAGTTGTTGGTGAATGGGTAAAAAATGGTGGGATTTTCCCCATGCTGTGTGGTGTAGTTCTGTGGATCAATAGCCCTGGTAGCATGAAAATATGAGGTATTAAAAGAAACGGATTCTTCCAGAAAATAAAGGGGAGCATGTTAAGGGTAACCAAGTGGACCTAAGCTTTTCCTTTGGTTAATACTTTGTTTAAATTCTGTATCACAAAAGCAGATTTTGCTTCCCAAACATAATGACTATGAGTGATGGAAGCTGGGCTACAGCAGGAAGAGGAGAGGAGGGCTGCTTAATATTTCCCTGAGTGTGTGGTGGCAGTGCAGATGCATGTACAGGGAGGTGAACTTCTGTGTGTCTAAAATCCATTGTATCATCACTTTGCTTTATCATGGTTTGATTCAGGGGAAGGTAATCCTTCTTCCCTTAGAAAAGCAACTGTGGTCCTAAGATGGTCATAAAGTTGTCAAGTGCTTCACCTGTCACTTAAATGTGTGTATATATATGTGTGTGCATGTGTATGTATGTATTTAAAAGGAGTGGAACTTCATTTTGGACTGAATATAGTGATCATTTAATCTTTAATCTGTCTCTTGACTTCCACCCCTGGAAATCTGAAATCCATAATGAGATATTTTTACAGATTTGGTGTCATTTAAGTGCTTTTTTGCCTGAAAATATTACGTGGCTTGTTAAAATTTTATATTAGGAGAGATTAATTTTTTATTACATGTAAAACTTTTCAGACATATTCTTTCTGGAAACACTTGAACTTTTATTTTCTTTTGTAAATTTTTCTTCTTAAAGGGAAACTTGAAAAAACAACAGAATTTGCCACATCAAATCTTAATGCCCTAAGGATCCAATTTGTGAGTTTCTTTTCTGGCACCTAATATTGCACATGAGAAAAAAGAACAATTCATTTAACAGTGAATTAGAATTTATGAGCAACTTGGACTCTTATATTTTACCAGAGTGATCAGGCATGAAGTTGATTCGGGGAAGATCCTGACACAAGTTCCAAGGCCTCAGGAGACCTGGCTGCTTGCTTTCTGGAGAGATAATTTTTGTACATGTTTCTAATGAAAACCACCACAGACTACAGAGGATAATTTTCCATATAATTGAGGAAAAATAAAATAGACTTTGGGTGAGGAAAAGGAAACAAAGGATTTTGATAATTTTCCTCTCATCTTAGTTTCTAGGACTCACACTGACCAAGTGAGCCAGTAATGTAATTCCAGTCCAGAAGAACCATTTGCTCCATGTTCCCAGAGGCATTGAAGGGTTTGCTAGGATGCCTCACCAAACTTTCCTGGTGAAAATATCTGATAATGTAAATCCAAAGTGGGTTCATTTGACATTTCATTGGACAATTTAGTCCACCTCAACTGGCAAACTCATTAACACTTAGGAGCTTGTATGTCTACCTATGGAATTAATGAAGATCAAGAATTCCTTCTGTACAATTTTTATTCTAACTGAAGAAAAAGTTGATTTTTTCCCTGCCACTTTTGGATTTGTTTCACTGAATTAAATTAGATCTAGAGAGCCATTCAGAGCACAAAGAGGAGAGCCAAAGAGGCTTTCAGAAGCATGTGTAGAATTATAATTTCAGATTATGCAGTATTCCTCTTTTATTGGCAGTTATCCTTTCCTTAGGGTTTTCTCCAACTGAGAAGAAACATAGAAGTGTGCTGTCCAGCTGAATGTTAAAGATTTTTTTAGACCCTTGGATGAAATGAGGACAAGCACAACACGGTGCTTGTCCTAAACATCTGGCTCTTGAATAGCTGTAAGGGAAATTCTGCATTACACACCCCTAGGAAAGAACCCTTGTCCTTGACTTAAGGTAGTGGACTATTTCACAGGGCTGGGAAAGCAGCCCCCCAGGGTAGCCTCCACTGTCACAATCTGTGGCAGTGTGCACTGTACCAATCTGTCACCAGTGTGGTAGTTCCAGACTTGGGATTCTGTATCTGTGCTGGCTTTGGTTCAGTGATGTTTTTTGCTCAGCAGGAATGAAAACATCCCTCAATTATCAGAACTGTTTCCAGCAGTACCCCAAACCAGACCCCCATACCAATTACACTGCTATGAAGAAAAATAACTATTAAACCCAGCATTATCCATTTTTCTTTATTGGGGGGATGGGTGGGATGGTCTGTCAGAGAAGTATTTAAGGCAGTAGTTTCCTCTGTTAGGGTTGAGGTGGCAAGTTACCAATCCTTAATTTCTACTCAACCCAAGTCATATTTGATCTGCATTTTCTCCCCGTCCATGTGCATGTCTCAGAGAGAAGGTCATGGTGTATTTGGTGATGCTGCAGTGGTCTCTTGGAGGAGCATGCACTGGCCCAGCCTTTCCCCACCGCATGTCACGGAGACATTGGCCACAGTTGGTGGGAACAGCAGGAAGGCAGCAGGGCCTTCAATAATCCCCAATTAAATCCATCCAGGTGAAACTTTTCCTGATGATCTCATGAATGACTGATGGTCCCTATTGCAAGTTCTCTGATGCTCTGAGGAGTTGTTTCCAGACCTGTGGGTATAAGTTTAGTCCACCCATATGGCAGAGATGTTCTGCAGTGCATTGGAGACCTGGGCACATAAATTCTTTATTGGGCTGCCAATAAGACAGACGTTTGCACAGCAGCATATATGACATATCACCAGTAAAAATCCCTTTCTCTTTATAGAGATTACAAGGCTTATTATCCTCCTCTCCCAGCTTGCATACAGCTCCCATCAACTTCCCTGTTAATGAGGACTGCATAGACAGATCGCGGGGAGAATCAGAAAACCTTTTAAGTTTTCACTCAGCCTGTGTTTATGATGTTAGTAAATTCTGCAGCTGGAGTTGAAAACAAGACAGATTAGCCATTTAAAACCAATTTTCCAACCTCATTTGTATTTAAATAATCTTGTTACAAAAGGACTCTGTGGTTCAGAGCAAACTAGACATAATTATATTTTCAATATGGATAAATCAGCTATGTGTGGACACACTAGGTATTGATTGGGAGACATAAAACATAAATCTTATTGCTTGTAACAAGTAAATGATTTTTCAGTGTTTTTAAGTGTTGAATAATTCAAAATTTGCTTTACCTGCATACACATCACAGCTTGAGTCAGTCCAAATTGTGTATTTTACTGGGGGAAAAAAGTGTGGGTTGTGATACAATGCTATTTCATTTTAGATAGCAATTTTTATGCTATCTGTATTGAAAAATACTTTACAAAGCTGAAAAACACAATTATGCAGGAAGGCACAAAGGAAGGGATGAAACAGGCATGGATGTATGCAACAAATGGAGAAAAGAGATGTTCTTTATACAAAGTTTTGAAAGGAGAAGGGCAAGTTGTGGAATTGAAGATAAAGGGAGACTGTTCTGACAGTGTCAGAGAAGGCTTTTATATTAGAACAATGAATCTGTGCAGAAAGGCAATGAAGAGGGAAAATGGCATAGATAGCAAGGAGATAATTCACACTCCGTGCAGTCCCTTGGACATATAGTGCACATTGAGCAGGAGTCTGCTGGTTAGTAATGGTCAGCTGTTATCAGCTGACTTGGTTGGTGAACGTTCTGATAAATCTGCTGTGCTCTGCACATGGAAGGCAGAAGATGGCTGGGGGTGGGAGAGGGGCTGTGAGCCCTTACCCCAAAGCTGCATCACAAGATCTGAGGTGCTTCTCTAGTGTTGGACCATGACACCCTGGTCATGCAGGGAATGAAGCAGAGCTCCCCTCCTGGGGCAGTGCCCCAGTGGTGTTGTACTTCTCACAGGTGCAAGGATGCTGTGTGAGGACAGGAGAGTTGGCAGGAGGCTGAGGATGCTTTAGGAATATGTAATTTCCAGGGGAGCAGGAAAAGTGTTTAATAGAGGTGATAAAGATCCCTTGCATTCGCTTTCATCAGGAAACTTCTTACTTGCACGTGTGAGCTTTTGCTGAACCAGAGGCTTTTCTAATGAAATCTAGAGGAGGGTCACTCTTAATTGGCTTATAAATCTACAGGGGTGCTGTAAACTTTCCCATTCCACCCTAGCTGGATAATGACTCTGGAACTGTTTTGGTGAGTTAATTATTGTGAACATAGTTAGAATATTAATCTTCTTGTCAGATTTATAATTGTGCAAATTCATTCTAAACCATCTTTTAGCTCCTAGTCCTAGCACCCTCCAAGCAAGACCAGAGCAAAATTTCCACATGTAGTAATGAGAAGTCCCAGATTATTTGCTTGGGTTAGAGAATTGAGTTTCTGCTTGTCTTGTTATAATGCTTCCTGCTGTACTAGCATTAAGATATATTTAAACTCCTTTATATACAGTAATTATTGCCAGTCAAATAGGTGTTAAGTGGTAAGTATCTGTGGATTATTTCCCTTTCCATCACTTTTGTTCTAAGAGAAGAAAAAGAAGGAACAAAAAGCCAATTGCTGCTTTCAAGCAGGAATGAAGAAAGCAATTCAGTCTTGCTGCAGGGAAGCAAGGTTTTCCAGAAGTTTTCATTGCTGTGTTATTACAGATTTTGAAGAGGCAACCATTATCCCTTTATTGTAATTAGGACTGTTCAGATTTAGGACTGCCTGGTTCTGAGATGCTGTTTGGATGTTACTAATTTGCTTCTAATTCTGGTTTCACTTACTGAGCTGGCTGCAAACTTGGCCTCCTGAGTACATTCTCAGGAAATCTGTCTTTCTTCATATTGTCACGGCAGTTCTTCTGTTGGGAGGATAATTCAAAGTGTCAGTATATCTGTTTTTGTTAAGTGCACTCTGTATGGATTTATGTCTGAATAAAATGGATATACATAGATTTCAAATAACTGTTTACTGTTGAGATACTGGAGTTAGCCTTAAGCTAACTGAATTGTGTATGAATTCTATGACCTTACAATGTGCTTTTATCATTGGTTAACTGCAAAGTGATATTAAGGTGGAGTCTAGAGAATTTCATGCTGATATTAACATGTTATCCATCAGCAGTGTCTTCAGTAATTCTCTATGCTTGCTGTTTGGCAGCAATTCACTCTGACCCAGAAAAAATTGCAAGAAACATGGTTATTGACAGTTTGTGCTGCTGTTACTGACTTCCCAGTCTTATGCCTTTGCAAATTGCCTGAAATGCATCTTTTTTGCAACCATTTCACACAGGAAGGCTGAGAAATTCTCTGATTCCTCATTCCTACATCCTGGATCT
>VZUA01003823.1:9362-19672 GCA_013401035.1 Horornis vulcanius | reverse complement strand
GTTATGCATTCTCCATTAATGCTGTTTCCTGTATTTTTCCTTTTTTTCTTCTCTCATTTTAGTTTTTCCCTTAACTACTCTTCTCCCCCACTGGACTGGGCCACAATAGACTGCTTTTGTTTTGGTTGCTTCTCCAGCTAGAGTCTATATTATAGTAAAGAGGATAGCAGAGATTAACCTAGATAGCCTTTATTTATTAAATTCAGAGATATGTTTAATTTCTCAGTGAAAATTATCAAGGGGGAAAGGATCTAAGGACAGTTATAGAGATTCTAGAAGTTCTTAGTACCTCCTTTTTAGTGGGACACTTCCTGTTACCTCTACTTAAAGCAAATAGAAACTGACTTTGAACAGTGCTTTCTAAAATCCATGAGGTTATTCAGGTACAAGTAACTACTCATCTGAATGAAGGTTTTAGCCCGTGATCTGGCAAACATATGGGCACTTAACTCATGCATTTACATTTACAGAATGAGCCATGAAGTATAGCAATTTAGAAATGAGGAAATCTGAAATGTTGATTCCACATAACTCTGTAATAAAACTTCCAGTGGTGCCAGGGTTTCATCCCACACCTGTAATTAGGTGCTCAACATAAGATATTGTAGAGTAGGGCCTTTGCAGTTACATATTTGCTGAACTTGAAAGTGACTTACTTAGTTGTCTTATTTGCTCTGAAGCTTGTTTTTTCTCTTTTTTTTTTCTTTCCTGGAAAACTGTTTCTCTGCCATTTTGTTCATCTTGAGGGGCTTTCTTCTTGTCTATATTTTGTGAATGGCCACAGTCATTAGGAAAAAATGCATATCTGCAGTCTGATTTTTAAAGCAAACTGCTGCAGCAGCATATTGCCATGAAATAAGGCCTTGATTTCACACTATCCTTCACCTAACTTTGCTTCTTCTTTTCCCTCTGCCAAGTTGGAGGTCAGCTTTTAGTGCTTAGCCTTAGTATTTGAAGGCTTATAATGGTATCAATGTTTATGGACACTGGTTTATATCCATGGACATTATTTGGTTATAGCCCTGTAAAATATGTGTGCTATTCCAGCCTGAGAAATATGTGCATGTGGTTATGCATACATCACTATAAAGGTTAACAGAAATGGTGATCTGCAAGGAATATTCTTATGAGATTAAAGACTCACAGATATTTAAGGCAGGTTTGAAGAGTTATTGGCAAAAATGCAGAGCAGTTGTGTGTATATGTGTTAAAATAAATTAAATTCATAGGACAGTGGAGAAGCAAATCTGAGACACAGAGGGAAGGCAGAGTTTCAGGTGGCATTCATCCAGCCATATCTGCAAGAATGCAATGATGATGATTTATAATTACTGTGACAAAAATAACGATGATTCTGCTGCCACGTTTTTACCATAGCCTTGGGAGTATAATTAATTATGCAATGATCAGTTGATTCTACATATTCACAAATTTAGCTATTTATCATAATTGGTTTAGTCCCTTGGAATTAGTCCAGACTTTTACTTCATACGGTTGGTTGTAAAAGGGAAGTGGAAGGAAGCAGATTTCCTTTAGCTGCATACACCAAATCAAAGTCTGATCTACACTAACAGAATCCTCATTATTGATTGCAGTACTTGTTTATTCTTCCAGTTTTAAAAAAAATGCAACAAATAAAAAAACCCAACAATTAAACCCTCACACAGAAGCCATCTGTGTCTCCTCTTTGGAGATGCTTTCAATGGATATGAAAAATTAACTGATTCATATGTCAAAACACACCTTTTCTGCATTTTGTCTGCATTTTATCTGCTGGATGTTCAGTGGTCAAATTAGATTGAATTAGGGGGATTCAGGCTTTGTGTTTGCTTTCATGCCAAAGCCTTTCCCTGGTTGTCTCCTTCCTAATATTGTCATTGAAAGAAATAATCTGATTTCATGGCCTCCAAAGCCCTTGTTACTTAATAAGCCATTTTATTCTTGACTGTGTTTTTGACAGCTCTGTAACCAGAAAATATTTTGTCCCAAGCCCTCTACCCTCCACAGAAAAAAGACCCTACCAAAAATAAAAATGCCATTGACTTTGAGGTGAAAAGAAGGAGACATGCTGAAGAGTGACTGAAGAATGTACACAGCCAAATTCCTGGATATTACCACAGCATTCCACTTTAAGCTGAACATCAATTTTGATGCTGTTTGTCTGTAAGATTACAAAGTAACTAGAATCCTTTTGCTGCCTTCTAGGGACCCTTATGCATTCAGGCACAAAACCTAATACAGCATCAAATGGTCCCAGAGGGTTTATTTGTCTGGGCAGCAGCAGGCAGAGTGATAAACAAAATGTCACAGATGAAGGAACAGTGCAGGCAGTCTGACATATCTAGCAGCCATAGACAGTGAGCTGTGGCATGTCTGTTATCAATTTGTCTTAAATCACACAATTAGACGTCGTTCTTTATCACATGCTAATCTCTACCTTACTGGCCTAATTATAACTGCTAGCTTTCAAGCACGTGGGCATATAAATGGGTTCACTGTAATTCAGATTTGGCAAATAGAATGAACTTTTTCCATGTTCTTAATAGCTGGTTACAAGCCGAAATTGCAGCATTTATATTGCTCAAATCACCGTTTCTTCATCTCTGTACAGCCATATACTTTGTTCTACCTTGGGTCATTCTTCTAGGTCTTGGACCTCCCTTGGGGGAGAGAGCACAGCTGATCAACACCAAATGCTTCATTTCCCAAGGTATTCCCATGATAAGGTGAGTGGTTGTAGCCCAGGGACACATTCAGGTTCCCTGTGGTTTTCTGATCTTCTGGCCCAGTGAGCCAGAATGAAATGATTCTTCTCTTAGTGGCAAACAATGAGAGAAATGATGGCTCCATGGTGAGCCTTCCTTCAGATGAGATGCAGAGCTGAACCCAAGTCCTTCACTTCCAAATGAGCACAGGTGCTTCATTCCCAAGGTGTCTGTTTCTGGTTATCCTGTATTCTTTTCCAGCCATTTCCATTTGCAATGACATCAAGGGTGCTGCTAGCATCAGAGACCACTGCCTGTTGAGTATGTTCACCTTTAGAAGGTACAGCATTAGCAGAAGCAGCAGCAAAATATCTGGCTGGTATCCAGAGAAACAGGGCTGCAGGAAACTGGGGAAGCTTTGTGTTGAATGGTCGGAGTCCAATCTCCTGGGTCAACCAGATGTTTGTTTTCCGGAGACTTTTAGGATCCCAGTTTTAAATTTCAAAGGCTTAAATCTGCTCAAAACCTTTTGTGAGCCTTCAGATGACTCTAGTTTTACGGTTTCATAAATTTTTGGGCAGTGGTAGAAGGGACTCAGTTCCACTGCAAAAGAACTGAAATAATATGGCAGTAGACTTAGGCAGATCAATATCACTCTTCTGTGCAATTTTTAAAAACCAAAGTTGCAGCAGAAAAGCCAGTTATTGCAATGCTACTTAATTCATTTAACAATAGAGTGCATTGATTGATATTGTCATAAATAACAAGCCACTTCATCTGTACCCCCTCACTGCCCTATCATATTACACGTACAGGCTAAAATGAAAAAACAGCTGCAGCCCTTCTGAGCCTCAGGCTAACAAGCCTTATTGATTGCACTTGTCGTGAGTAATCTAAAGCTAAAAGATAGCAGCCCATAGGATTTGTATCTAAGCATCATAGGCTAGGTTTGAACCCACACCATTTTCTAGGTGGGTAGTGCCTGTGGAAGCTATGCTGATTTCTAGGCAGCTGACGTGTTTTGCTGGAACCGAGTGGAAGCAAAAGAATCATGTTCTGAGCAGTGATTGGCAAAATCAATCCTAATTAGGCTGCAGATATTCAAGGCCACTTCTAAACCTGAGCCTTTTCTTGATCCCCTTTTAATTAGGTATTCAGATCAAAATGACACCCTGAGCTATTATCCTGCTTGTTAAGCCCACTCAGTCACTTGTTGTCTGAGCAAATGCATCCACATTTCGCTAAGCGGCATAAATGGTTATCTCTGACAGTCTCTAACTGAGGGAGCTGCAGCTGTGTTCTTCAACATCTTGGATTCCAGGGCTCACTGCAGAACTTTGGAGTAACTTTGTCCAAGTTGACTTCTCACTCAATCAGACTTGAACTGTCACTTCTTTTCTTCTGTGGGGCTTCAGAGTTACCTCCTGTATAGATGTTAAATCAGAGAAGTAACTATAAGGAAAATTTTAGAAGTAGCTATAAGGGAACAAAAGGCGTTTCTTTTGTTTGCTTGTTGGTTCTTATCTCACGTGAGCTGTCACTCCTCGCCTTGCACTTCCCAGGAGAAAGAGAAGAACATGTTAGGTGTGGGAGCTGAGTGGCTTGAATTTACTAATTAGCAGGGCTGGCAGTAAGGGGCAAGAGAGGAGCAAAGGCTGCTTAATCAGTGTGTATTTGGAGGCTAATTCAGTATTGACCTTTTCTTTAAAAATCTGCTGCAGGCACAGATTTCTTGGGCCACTGTGGCATGCCGAGGTGTGAGATGGTCAGTGACACTGGACAGAACACCTGAGCTAGCAAAAAAATCCCTCAACTTGGATATGGGTGAAATAGCAGGTAGAACAGGAAGGTAATAATAAATATATTAAAACCATATTTATAAAATATTGATTTTTTTTTTTTGAGAGGGATGAGCAGAATACTTTGAGGCAAGGTACTGTACTCCTGTGGTTGCTCATTCAGTAAAAAGCTAAACTGTGTATGACAAAGAGAGCTAGAAAATTTGCAAGTGTTAAAATAGGTACTATTGTGGGGCACTGTGAAGGTTATGCCAATGTTGGTGTTTGCTTTACATGGTGATCAGCAGATTTTAGATCAATGAGTCATCTTCCCTGCTTACAGAGACTGGTAGAGTTCCTTCTATAGAATCCCTCCCTCTTTCTTTTTACCTTTATTTTCTAATTTTTTTCTTCCATGTAGTTTTGCTGTTTATATTATTTAGTCATTCTACCAGCTTTGCTGGATGTAATTTCCTTACATACTATTTGTTTTAGTGTTTTTATTAACTTTTATAGCACAGGTTTTGTTGCCACTTAGCTACTAAACATTAATGTAGTGCATACAAAAAATATAGTTCACTACTTACTCAGAGAAGTAGCGAAGGGAATACCTTGGTACCGTTCCTGTAAGAAACACCATGAATTCAAGACTTCAGGGATAAAAACCAAGGGAAAAAAAAAAATCTTAGTTTCATCAAGCTTAATTCTCTCAAAGTCATTGTATACTAATTTTGCTAGAGAATATAATCACAAAGCTAGAGAGGAGTTTTTTTCATTTTCCTTTGACTATAGGATACGACTGAAAATTCTGGTCCACTACTGTTCTCAAAACGAAAGCTGCAAGTAGGGCTTTTATTTGTAGCTGTTATATGTGAACTTGGACTTCATTCTGTGATCCCAAGGGTCATTTCCAGGGTTCATTAGTCCTTGTGTGCTGAAATTTTCTGGTAACGTTGGAGACAGTTCTAGAGCTGCTACCCAGTGGGCAAAACTTTAAAGGCCTCTTTGGGAATACATACTGAATAACGCTATTCACATTCTGATATGCCATAGGTTAGTCGGAATTTGCTTTCTTCTGCTTGGGGTTTAGTTGCTCCGATATGAGTTGGGACACCTGGTGACTTTGTCCGATTTTTTAAGCTGTTCTCCTCATGGAAACCATTTGTACTGGAGTGAGACATCCCCTGGATTCCCTTTAGCAAGTTATTGACAAGTGTTCTCACCGAGCAGCACATCCAGTGCAGGGATCTCGTTGAGCAGCTGCAGGGGGAGCTGCGGGTGGAGCTTTGGGGGCAGGAGCTTTCCTGCAGGCTTCTCTGCCCTAGAGTGAGAGGGCATAAAAGCCCTGAGGCTCCTTTGTTCAGTCTGTCCTCTGACACACCAGCTCAAGCTGTTGTTTGGTATTTAGTAACTTCATCAAGATCAGATTGTTTCAAGGGCTGTCAGGGAAACCTGGTGTGACTGCCAGTGTTGGGTGGGCAGCTGCCAGTGTGCCAGGGTCTCAGCTCGGGTGGGCAGGGTGTGACTGCCAGAGTGGCTCCTGGGCAGCTGGACAGGAGAGGTGATTCCTTAACATCCTGGCCAAAGAGGTAGGGCTTGCAGGAAGGAGGGGGTTGTACACTGGACAGTGCAGTGCGGCTGGTAAGAGTACCTGGCCCCAAAGGATCCTGTTGTGTGCATGGATACTGACAAAATCTTTAAAAGTTTGTTGTATCTTGGCATTAAGTTTTACTGTTTTTAATTCTTGGAACTGAGAAAAATGCTTTATTTAACTTTTTTAGTAGATAATATAGTTGTTTGATGGGATTTATGTTTTTGGGCTGCAAACACTGTAGATAAGACTTTTTGTCTTTTTTTTTTTTTTTAATTGAAAATTAAGGGGAGAAAAAAAGGTTTGTTGGGCTGACAAAATATTAGGGCTACCCAGTTTAGAGGATCTGAAGTTATGAGCTGCCACTTAAATTCATTCCTGCATTGATGAATATGCTTTATCAATTTTCAGCATGTAGTCCTGAAGTGCTATTAATAAATTATGAATCCAGAATTACAAATAATTCTTTATTACTCACTTTAGAAAATGAACATGGCAAGATTTACCAGTACTACAAAAATCTGTATTATCCTTTATTTTTGAGACTTTTTTTTTCTTTTTTGGTTGGTTGGATTTTTCTATTCTTTTTGGCCAAAATCATGACCTTCAACTTTCCTGCATCACTGCTGGCTAATCACCAAGTTTCAAATTAATATTCTTCTGTGTAAGTGATCACTGCAGCATGACTTTACGAAGTTTGCTTGAAATTTAGCCTGGGCTCATGTAAGTCTGGATTTACAATGTATTCTTGCCAAGTGTCCAAGAGGGGCACTTCTTCTTCCTGAGGCTATCAGATCCCCTCAAAATTAATAATCACATTAGCTTTATTATTTTTTTTCTTAGTTTTCATGGCCTGATAGCGTTAAGAGATAGGTAATGATGCTCACGATCAGGGCTGGATCTGACCTTTTAATATCCATGACAAAACAGAGGGTAAATAAATCCCTTCAGAAAGAACTTGACATTAATTCCACCTTATCTGCCCAAACCTGTCAAAGGTTACTACTCATCTGGGCTATTAAAATGCTAGTGTTTGCAGACTCAGAGAAAATTGCTGTCTCTTGGCAGAACAAGAGCCAGCAAGCCAGAACAACAGTCAGAAAGTACAGGTTTTTTCACTCTGCATTAGAAGCTTGTTTTTAAGGTCTTTCCTACCAGCTTTCTCCAGATAACATTTATGAAAGTCATGTTTTGCAGTGATAACTTGGTGGTGCACCAAATCTTTGTTCGAGATAATTAGCTACTCTATCTTTGATGTGCTCTTTACAGTGTATCATTATTTTTTTCAAAAGTATTGTGTTGCATTTTCAGGGATACTGGCTTTCCCTCCAATTATTTGCAGTAACATAAATTCTTTTGTTTTGAGCTGATGTTTAAGAGATAGTACTGTAAAGCTCAGTGCACTGTTACTGTCGCTACCCAGTAACAAAGGAACAGGAACCAAACTTGGAGAAACTGGAGCACAAACAGAAAAAATACTTATGTGGAGACTTACAAAAAGCTGAAGTCAAATACAGAAACACAATTCAATGTTCATTTGTGGAATAATTTTCTCTTGGGTACCACTCAATTTCTAATCACAGCTTGGCTGGATGGATGCACAAAGCTTAACTCTCTTTTCTCTTAGCTTTTTGTTCAGGGAATGGAGAGAATCTGTTCTTTAAAAGAGGTTAGGCCTTCATGATGAAAGAAACTGATGTATTTGATTCTTTTTTAAGAGAGATGTGGACTAAGAGGTTTCCCAGGGTTTTTCAGCCACCGTAAATGCAGGACTTTAGAGAGATGGTAAAGCACATTTCCTGTGCACCCTGACCTTTCCCAGCCCAGATATCACCATGAGCCACACCATGTTCCTCCCTGACACCTTTCATGGTGTGCTTGTTGCCACTGGAAATCTGGATGCATTGGCCTAGAGGGGCACAGACACTTTGAAATGGAGTGGGCACAAATGGAGGGCCAGGGCAGTGGGACTGCCTCTGAGGCTCATTTGTTCTGCAGTCCAGGCAGACCATTTGTATTTGCATTTTCAGACTGCAGTGGGGATTTCTGTAAAAAGATTATATTAGCAGTCATGACTGGTAACTTCAAAGATGCCCTTTCCTTATTGCAGGCTGACGTGTGTGTGGCAAACTGTAAAGTCATGCATAACATTTATGATGGTGAAATACACTGCTGGTATGCTACAAGATTTTGATTTGCTCCAGGAACCAGCTCTTGTCTCACATCAGCATTTTATGTAAATAGAATGATTTTGTTTTTTCCCACAGACAGTAAAAATAAGAATGTAGTTAATGTCCTTGACAAAATATATTAGAAAAGAATTCCACAAATGTATTCTTTTTCCCTGAGGAGAGCAATTAGAGATGGCAGAACAAGAAGGCATTGCAAGAAAATTCTCCCATGAGCACCGAGTTTTCTTTCTCTTACTACTTTAAGTTAATGCTACACAGGACAAGCTGTAATGCTGACCTCATATTCCTGAGCTACATGTGTAATTCAAACACATAAAAGTGCTGAGAAAAATCAGTGGTAGCATTTGATATCATTCTAAGCATAGCCTGGTATGTGCCTCCTTCATGCTTTCCATTCTGGTAGTAGCTACTCCAGAGAAATGTGCAACTTTGGTGTTTTCTCTCTCCCACAAAACTCTCCACTCAGAAGATACTTTCTTTTTTACCATTATGAAGCAATTAGAGGTTTACATTACTTGGGATATGAACATAAAATTTCCATCTATATTTAATCAGCCTGGAGGAATGTCCTTGGACCAGGACTGGGGTGTCTTCTTCAGAGCAGGTGTAGACTGGCATTTCCTTGATGGAAGTGGTGGTGAGAATGTCTCTGGTGTTGTCACCACACTGCATTAAGCAGTTCTGTGGTTTGATTATTATGATACACCTTCTCTGTTTTCAGCTGCTGTTCTCTCTTTATCTGTAACTCAGGTTAAAAAGAAGAGTTTATGCCATTTGGTAAAAGGGGCAGGCAACTCAGGAGGACTACAAGGTTCTTGTGAGTTCATGAATGGGAGGAAATTAGGGGCCAAATCCCACATCCCAAATCTCCAGGCTGTGCTGGTAATTTTGTTATTCACAGTAGGGAACACTCAGCTGTACATATCAAACTCACAAATCTATCAATAATTGCATTCATCTACACAACTATATACAAACACAAATAGCAAGGCTACAAAGCCGAGCAGAAAGTTAGGAAGTTAGGAAATAGTAGAACTATTTCCTTGGGCAACATTACTCTGGTTAAGTATTTGCATTTTTATCTAGGACTTCAGGGGCCATATTTATTTGCTTTTTTTCCCCTGCACGGGGATGCCTAGAAGGGAAAAGATGGCTACAATTTTACTAACTCTCATATTAAGTGTGAGATAATTACAATAAGGGGCTCTTGCAGAACTCTTGTAATAACCTTTATCTTTATTGCATAGATGGAAGGAAAGGTCAAGATCTGTTCAACTAGTATCTTTGTGTGGCAGACTTAGTGTTAGCTCCATGCTTTATATACATAATATGTCCTCAGAGACTGCAAGGAAAGCAAACAGACCTCATCAATTTCTCTAATGATTCCTCTGAAAGATACTTTTTTTTTTTTTTATCTTGGTTTGTATTTTTAGCTCACTTTAACAACACCTCTATTACCAGGCTGTCAGAGACCTTGTACATAGAATTTATGTTGGCTTTCATAAAGAAAAATTAAATGCTATCTCAAGGACAGTCTCTACTTTTAATGTCATTAAAGCTAAATGAATTATTGTTGATATTCACTGAGGAACAGCAAATAGAATTAGATGGAGAAAAATCTTAGTGATAAGATGATGTGCTGGCTGTAACTGTCCACTGCAGAGAAGAGGTTATTTATAAGCATTGCTCTCTTTAATGTATAAGTAACCTGTACTTTATACTGTGTGGTTGATTCTATTAATCCTAGGGGAGGGATGGAGGCAATAGGGTGTGGATATTAGTTATAATATTCTGTATTTCCCAAGTAGCATTGAGTGCGAGGCTGGGCAGTTCAGCCCCAGGCATCTTCAACATCCCCAGATGCTGCAGAGGAAAGGGCACCTGGTCTGGGCCTGTTGGCTGCTGGAGAAAAGCAGAGCTCATGAAACAGGGAAAGATTTTAAGTATGTTGCTGAAAGGTGGTGTTTATCAGCACAACACTGATTCCTCTGTTTTGAGGCCTGTGCCACGTTTCACAGGATGGGTCAGGCTGGAAGGGACCTCA
>VZUA01003817.1:27577-40825 GCA_013401035.1 Horornis vulcanius | reverse complement strand
GAAAGTTTGTTTCTTTTTTTTTTTTTTCATCAGAAAATGCCGATTCGTCAAAAGCAAAACATTTCACGAAAACATCTGGCTTTCAATGAATCTTCCCAGAGAACCTAGCCTGCTAAGCAGATTTTCATTGTAAATCTGTCTGGTTCCCTGCCAGGTCACCTGCGTGGCTCCGTGGCTGCCTGCCAGCACTTGCAGCTCGAAGGTAGCCACACCAGAAAGCCTGCCCCACATCCCAGGCCTCGCTCTCTGGATTTACATCTGCATTGGAACATCCCAGCCCTGAACACAAGGAGAATTCCCAGACAGACCCTCAGGCTTCCAGCAGGCATAGCCCTGGGCAGCTCTGATGGATTTCCATTCTGTAAAAAGTTCAGGCAAGGGAGAAGGGGGAGGAAAAAAATGGGGGAGGGGGGACTAAATAAAATATTGATCTGAATTTGAATGGGAAATGATTTCAAAAGGCTCAGGTTTTCTGCAGACCACAAATTCCCAAATTCCAGTAGAAATAAGCAGTGAGGCTCGAAGGTAGAGACATGGGATATGGGAAACCAGCTGTATACTTCCAGGTTAAGTATGTTTATGTATGTCATATGGAAACAATCTTATTTTTGTGACATATGTATATTTACCCACAAAGAAAGTATGAGTTATATCATTGGACTTAAGCATTTATTTCATTAGTGATATTTAAAGTAAATTAAAATTATCATATATGCCAGCTTGTAAAAAATTCTTCTTTTCCATATAATTCTCAAACCTAATAAATACCTTTTCAAGAATCTAATTTTTGTGTTTAGTTAGGATACTATGCATGTCCTGTTAATCCTGATTAAATACATAATTAGGTGTATTTAATGTACTTAATTTAAAGTATTAGTGCTTATTTAGACAATAGTTTTTTTATTAAGGGTTAGTTTATTTGTTAATCAAATGTCACTTAAAATGTAGAGTGGGTGGGAAAGAGTGATTTTATGATTTACTTGAAAGAAACCTGTAGACAAAGTAGGTGGCAGAGGGTAAACAAGGAACTGTTTGAATGAAGATTACTATTACGTGCATGTTTCTAATTTTATCCATGTGCCTCGAGCGAAGAAATGGAAGGGAAGGGAGAAGATCAAAGACTGAAGCCCAAGCTGGATTGGACTGCACAGCAGTGCTCAGCTCTGTGCCGGGAATTTTTAATTCCTTTAATTTTTCTGAAGGAAAGTTTTCACTGTGTAACTGGTGGAAGCCTTTGGTTAAAGTTCCTGTATCTAGAGATAAGGTGATGCATTTCCTGCACGTGAGAAGCAGCCACTTTCACCACGTTTGTCACTGTGCCCTCCCTAAGTGTGGCTGGAGGGAACGTGGACGAGAGAGCTGGTGTTTATCACTGCTGAGGTTTGGGCTCCCTGGCTCTGTGACAGGCTGGTCACACTGCCTGCTCTTGGACAGGCTGTCCTAGGCATGCTTACTAGATAGAAAAGTTTGAAAAGGCCTTTTTCCAGAATCTTTGAAGTATTGAGGCTGAGCGCTGTTCCGGGTTTTGCCAATACTCTCATTTGTGTTCTGCTGATTGTTTTCAGGTTTAATCATAAGGTAAAATACCAGCGGCATTAAAAATTGTATCAGAATGGATTAAATTGTCAGCAACTTTCCTCAATGAAGAAATATTCCTGTTTAATATGGCCTGTCTCTGATGCCTTTGTTTATGGTAATGTGACAAGCAGCCCTTCCCTTGGCATGGCATTGCTGCTTTCCCTTTCTTTTCTGCACTTCAGACGGTGAGAAAAGTCTCAGCTGACTGGCAGAAGCAGAAGCTGATGAAGTCTCAGCTCCTCTGAAAGGTGGGAGCTGCACAGCAGCGAGCAGAGCTGCAGTCACATTCCCCAGCCCCACAGGCTGCCTCTGTGCTCTGGGGATGCTCAGCGCTCCTCTCGCTTCCCGGTGGGATGGTGAAGTGAAGAGATGGGTATGTCTCCTGTCACTTGTTAATTAATGGATTCTCTGCATCATCCGAGAGCTAAACAGCCCATTTCCAAGTCCAGAATTCTCAAATTGCATTTGCAACATGCTGAGACATCTCTCTGGCAGCACATGGGGTCCTGACATCCAGAGGGTTTTGGGACTTCTGAAGCTTCCCCTATCTTCAATTTGTCCTGCGTGGAAAAGGCACGGGGTAATGGCAGATGTGAGGATGATATGGCACTGATGCACAGAATTATTCAGAGGTAAAGTTAGTAATTTATTTTGGCTTTAGGAATTCTCTTTGTGGACTGCTTGGTGACCATGGAACTCCTACAAAATCAGAAATATTCATCTAAGTTTATATTTCCTTCTGGAAGAAGGTTATAACATTATTGAAATTTGATCTATAACATGTACACTTACTGCTTGTAAATCTGAGAGTTAGCATGTCAAAAACCCTTTTATCGGTTATTTCAAGGTTATAGCCAGAACTGAGTGGGGCTCCAATAACATTCTGGGGAGGTTTGTACTGAAATCTCTTTCCAAGAAGTATCTGGGCTATCTGCAGGTTGTGTGAAGAATGCCAGGCACTGCACTGTGCCAAAACATGATAATGGACACGCTCCTATGGAGGCTGCTGTGGCAGAGGCTTACTATTTCTTCCTCTGAGGGAAGATAAGCAATCTTAAAGCTCTGTGTTTTGACATGCAGGAGATATGTATTTTTGTGGAAGCGTCATGACAGTTATATATGAAATGTTACTGGTCTGTAAAGGCAGACATGGTAACTCTGAGGTTGTGCATCACTGCTGTCTTTTGTACAGTAGGTTATTGCCTTCTCTGGGTTGAGAAAAATAAGTATCCTCTAAGTGATATTGCTGGTGTTGTCTTGTGTGACTGCTTCAGCTCCTCTGGGGTGGTACAGCCCATAAATAAATAACTGACACTTAATTTAGACTCTTTTTTGTTAACCGTGTTCAAAGCTCATTTTATTGAAGAGATAACCAATCATTAATAAGTATTTATTTCCCTTCCCCATATCAAGAATCCTGCCCTGATGCAGAACCAGAGGGAACAGTACAGCTCATTCTAGATCATTATGTTTTTTTCTGGACTTCTGGTGGTTTCTAATGCACTTCTTCATGTCTTGGGGTGCTCCAGGCCCTGTGGTCCCCTCCCACTGCAGAAATTCTACTGCTTTGAAGTGTTTTCCAAGTACTGTATGGAGATCAAAACTGGGGCAGTACTCTAAAAGCTTTTGGCATTGTTTGTGTTGTAGGTGTTTTACTGGTGATGCTCAAAAGTTTCTTAATTGTGATAATACTCTCAGACAGAATCCATCTTTCTTTCACTCTCTGTTTCTTTGGACTTTATGGGACTTTGTTTTTACAGGTTAGTAAGATGAGTTTATCCATGAAAAAATGAGAATGAGTAAAAAATACTAAGGCTTCAAGGTCTTGAAAGTTTTTTCTTTAATATTCAAATTCAAAAATGGATATTATTATGGTGGTGTGCTGTTGTTTTTGATGTTAGAAGTAGTATTATCTTAAAAAGGAGTAATGGAGCAAGGAAAGTCCAAAACAAGTCTGTCTGGTGAGGAGGAGAACAAGCTTCAGGTTCTCATCCTGATGGATTTAGGGCCTCCTATTTCTTGCACTTGTTGCTACCACCAGGCTGTAACCCCTCCTTCTTCCTCCCACCCCTGAATCCCTGTCCCTAAGGACACTGACATGAGTGCCTGAAACATTTCTGTTGTAATACACTGCATTTTTCAATGGAGAAATTTCACCAAAGGACTCTCACGATCACCTTTTGATTTGCACCTTTTTTTTGTCATTTCTTTACCTAGCCCAAAACACAATATAGGCAGGACTTTGGGTCATGACTCCTTGCAGAATTCATATTTAATATTTCCTTAATATAGAATCTAAATTATTTTTGATAATCTATGTAAAGATTATGTATAATACAATTAATTGATATAAGTGGTTTCAATTCTCCTTAATATGACAAATCTCTAGTGTGAAATATTCTTAGTTAATGATCAACATAAAATAGATAGAGTTCATTTTTAATGCAAGTACAAGATTTGAATTAATTTGTAGTTACAGCGGAGTTATTAAACTGTATGATATACACACATATATTCCCTTCTTTTGTTTTTAAAGCTATTCACATTGAGCAGATACAATGATGGGCTTGGGAACTTCCTATTTAAATTCTTTTGCTTTTCCATACTGCACTACTAACAGACATTTCTTTAGGGTTCCTCTACAATACCCTGATACTTCTTTATCTTAATACTCTTATAACTGGCACGCATTTTGGTTTGCAGTGACTCATGTTTCCAGATTGTCATGATTTAACCCCAGACAGGATCCAAACCCCACACAGGTGCTTGCTCACTGTCCTCTTGATAGGATGAATAAGAGAATCAGAGAAAACTTGTGCACTGAGAACCATTTAATAATTGAAATAAAATAATGATGATGATGATGACAATAATAATACTAAATTATAATGAAAAGGAAAATAAAAAGAGAGAGGGAAATAAAACCCATGAAAAACAACTGATGCAGATAAAAAACACCTGCTCACCACCCCCCGAGGGATGCCCAACCTGTTCCTAAGCAGTGGACCCCGGCCAGCTTTCCCCCCAGTTTTTCTGGTGAGCATGATGCCATGTGCTCTGGGAGTTCCTTTTGGCCAGCTGGGGTCTGCTGTCCTGGCTGCATCCCCTCCCAGGTTCTCATGCCCCCAGCCCCCTTGCTAGCAGGGCAGCCTGAGCTGCTGTGCACAGCTGAAACATCAGCGTGTTACTATCATTGTTCTCATCCCAAATCCAGCACACAGCACTCTAACAGCGACTGGGAAGGAAATGAAACAGGACAGAGTTAACCCAGTAAGGAGTGCAGGTATGAACCCAGATTCCAGCTGCCACAGAAGAGTCCTGCCTTTAGAGCTCCAGGCTGCCTGTGGCAGCTCAGTGCGGCTGTGCTGGTCCACGGGCAGAGTGCAGCAGGCATGGCAGGTTTGCACAGACTAATCTACTTTGAGCAGAGTACTAATGCAAGCAAAAGAGAGCACACAAGAGTACTGGTAAGGGATTAGCATAAAACTATGTACATTATCATGGTCTCACTTCCTTAGATTTAATGTGAGTGATGTTCTTTAATATTGCTATTAAATTTATAGCAGTGAGATAAGCGTCAAATTTTCTTACAATTGCATTAAGGATGGGGAAAAAATATTGGGAGAAGTGCCAAGTGGAATCTGAATGTTGCTTAAAAGACACGTGGGATGGAAGAAGCAAGTTGCAGGGAACATCTGTTTCTGCTGGACCTTGTCACTTTTCTGTCAGTTGTAACACTGAGTTAATCAGATTCCTTTAAAAACTGTTGTGTTTAAAATGCAGCACAGATCAAAAATAACTATCCAGTGTGCTGGAGTCTGTACATGTTATGGAATAATTTAAAAATGAGAACAGAACTTGGTGTAAATGTATCCCCTTGTATTTTCTCCCAGTACAGTGTATTAGTGAGAGCTGGAGGGATTTAATGTGGTTTTAATCCTCACTGTTCTTTATGTTCTCACTGTTTTACAGGTCAGTGAGCTGCAACATTTGTGTTGTGTTTAAAAATATGTATTTTAAGGTATTGGCTAGATACCAAAATTTGTCCAAAGAATACAATTGAAAAAATTCTTTAGTCATAAATGCCTTGTTTGGTTTATTTAGGTCGCCAGAGTATATCAACATGGGAGTGGAATGCCAATCTGTGTTACTGCAGGGGCTCTTTGTGTTGGGGGAGCTGTGCCAGGCCCAGAGCCAAAGCAGCCCAAGGGTTTGAGCCAGTGTCTTCTACCCTGGGCGTATTCTCTTGTTGTCTTGTTGTTTTCTGATGAGACAAGTCACTTAGGATGTACTGGGGGAGGAACAAGAACCTCTCTCTTCTCTTGAGATGGCCACATCGACACATAGCCTCTACTATAAATTTCCTAAAGGTTTTCTGAGAGAAGTATTTTTTTTCTGTCATGGTATATTTTGATTCTTCAATTTCCCAACTCTTTTTTTTTTTACTTTTTTTTTTTAATTATTATTATTATTTTATTCCTTAAGGAAAGGAAATATGTCCTTGAAACATTTTCCACAGAAAAAATGTGAATTTTTCTGAAACGCTTTTATGGTTAATGTTAGACTTGTGGTACCATAAAAATCTTTTTTAGTATGAAGAGAATCATGACAGTAAGTTAAGACTGAATTTTTTTTTCTGGGGCACAAATTTCAATGTAGATGTAATAAGGAATTTAATAGTTTGCTGTATCTCTCTTCATACTCTCTCTACAAATTATTATCTGTGTTTATTACTGTAATGTTCAGAAGTACAATTAAATATATCTGTTATCATTGATGGAAAGCTTAAGTTAATATCTAAAGAAAGTATTCTGGGAAGTACAGGATCTTTGTGCTGCAGTTGCAATTATGCCAATTAATGCTGTGATGTTATTAAATCTCACAAGCTGCAAGGCATCATTATTTGAGTAAGGGACCTCCAAAGAGACTCATCGCACTTTGCCTAGTGGTGCTGGTAAATCAGTGGGCAATATTCTTCTCTTTGAGTCAACACAGACCATACTGGGACATTATGGTGCTGGGAGAGGACAGGATTGCTGGAAAAACCATGCTTAGATGTCTGTAAATCATAAATTTGAGGTCATGACTATTTGCAGTTCACACACCTCATTGCATTATTTTTGCAGCACAGGGGTGTGAATCCTCGTGTGCTGGCTAAACTCCAGTTGGAGCAATTATGTTTTATGCTTGAAATTCCCCTGTAGTTCCAGCTCGATATGTTTCCCATCTTGGTTTGTGCTGTTGCTGTGTAGTGTTAAGCAGCTGACATTTTTAACTCTACGAATTGCTGCATTCTCCATGTGAGTCTTGTCTGTGATCATAGGCCAGCACTTTTCCAAAGACTCAGAGTGAAACCTTTTGTGCAAGAAAAAGTTGATACAGACAGTGTGGAAAAACTCCAGAAGTTTTGTGTAAGTGTGCAATGTGTAAGTTGTATAACTCTTTGTCCTTGCACTCCACCCTGCTGTCCCATTTGGATCTGTAACCCTTATGGGGCATTCCCAACCACCCAGGAGACATGGATGTGGCACAGAGGGAAGCTTGAGCTAGAGGAATTTTGGTGGCAGCTTTCAAGAGACTCCTTTGGGAAAGCACAGTAGCCCAGGAGCAAGGTAGCAATGCCAAGCACTGCTGAGGTGTCTCACCATCACCTGGCCAATTCCCCTGGCTGTGTTTGCATGGGTTCCTGCACACCTTGCCAGGAGCTGGGGCAGCTCTGAGCCCCAGGCCCTGGTTGGGTGCTCAGGAGTGACCCTGGTGCAGGATAAAGCTCCACACACAGTGCCAGTGCCAGCCCTGCCCTTTCCATCAGCTGCAGGAAACCACGGAGAGCCAACCCCCAAGGCCTGGCTGCCAGGTCTGTGTCACAAAATGCAACCCCCATGGCCCAGCTGGGGGACTCCTTGGGGACCTGTGACTCTCATGGCCCAGCTGGGGGGACTCTGGGACCTGTGACCCCCCTGGCCCAGCTGGGGGGTCTCTGTGGACACCTGTGTACCCCATGGCCCAGGTGGGGGACTCCTTGGGGACCTGTGACCCCCATGGCCCAGCTGGGGGGACTCTGGGACCTGTGACCCCCATGGCCCAGCTGGGGGACTCCTTGGGGATCTGTTACCCCCATGGCCCTGCTGGGGGGACTCTGGGACCTGTGACCCCCATGGCCCAGCTGGGGGGTCTCTGTGGAGACCTGTGTACCCCATGCATGAAGCTGCAGGGCCAGGCGGGTTCCTGGCATGGCAGGTGAGCTCATTGCTCCCCTGGAGCAGCTACAGTGACATGCTGCTGTAAATAGGATTGTGTAGGACTGATCCCTGTTTTCTTTCTTTTTCTTTCCAAAGAGGCCAAGATCAAAAGCCTTTACCCAATCAGTCAGGCTTTAATCAAATGAAGCACTTGAGCACATGCCTTACGTTAAGCACATAAGGATTATTGCTGATTTCAAGGAGATAAACACATGCTAAAGCAGGGACTGGTATCTGGTTCATGGCAGCCTCATATCCCCATGTCTGTCTGTAACACAGGCTGCTCCACCCTTTCGTTTGCTTCAGAGTGAGGTGAACGTGCTGTCTGATCCAAAGTAAGCAGATGAAGGAATTAAAACACAAAAGACTTGTTGCTTTGAGAGCAGATTTAATTAAAACGCAGGTAAAATTTAAGCCAATAGAAAGGCTCTGTGTGACCCATGTGGGTTTTGTAATAGGCATCATATCATGGCATCTAAAGAGACCCTTATCTTCTCAGAACTTCTGTGATGAGTCAGAATTTGTTTTTTCACTCCTTTCATTTCAATTTGGGAGGCACTCGCAAGGACAATATGCACAGAGACAAAGGGCATAACTTCCCCCCTCCTCATCAATGATTGGTTTAAAAATTAAATGCTATTGAGATCTTTTGCCTAACTGGAAGTTAGTGTATATCAGGATATAGTGTTTGCATAACATTTATATAGTATTCTATGATCAAAGGTTATTGCTGCATGCAAGGCAGATTCAGCAAGCTATTTTCAGGTGAATCCTTTTTTCCACTTCTAAATTTGTACATTATTTTCATGGTTGTTTTTCTGTTAATGACACAACCAGACAATGAATCCCAGCTTCTAAAAGCAGAAATAGTGAGTCTGGGAGAAGTCATGGGGTTAACACCCTTACTTAGAGTCTTGGTCTACCTTTAATTGAAGTGGGTGTCCTCAGCAAGTGGTTTCTCCCATTAGAAATTATTTTCTGCCAGAAATCTATATTCTGTCATACCCAATTATGCACCCTACTAATCAACAGAGAACTTGGTAGCACCCCAACATGGAGAAGTCTGCATCTGTTCTAAATCCTGCCCTTCTAAGCAGGATTATTGCCAAGCACTGTGAAGATTGCTTAGCTGGGTACAAAAGATGCTGTACCCTAGCCAAAAGAGGGAAGTAATTCTGATTTTATTTGAATGAGCTTATTTTATTGGATAGAAAGAAGTAATTGAATTATGTAAAATAAAATAAGGTTCTGTGTTTTTAAGAAAAAACATCAGCAAATACTATCTCATAAAAATCTCTTGAAGAAACAGAATGCAAGGGTCTTTGGCAGTTCAAATATCTCATGTTTTTATGCTTCTCTGAAAGTACTACTAGGTGTATTTCTGACTACAATAGTAGCCTCCTATCAGCTCATTTATCAAACCTGTCAGGTGTTAAAATGTTTAAGCATATGCTTACTGTTAAGCACTCGAGCATTAAAACCCATTCCAACCAACTGCTTAAAGTGTTCTGTGGGACAGTTCTGGCTGGTGCCTGCTCCCCATGCCAGGAGCACAGAAGTAAATTGTGATTTTTGGGGTTTTTTTGTGACATCCTCAGTATTTCCATGTTCAAAAGGCCACCTTGGAGGCACAAACTCTATCTCTTAACGGGAGAAGGTTATGAGGAAGCCCACAAGACACCAAATAGCCTCCTGGGTGGAGGAAGATTAAATAGTTCAGCACTTTTTTGTCTTAGAAAAGAGATGTCTATGAGCAGATGAGACAGAGGTGTGCAAAATGGAGAGGTGGGAAGGATTGTTCAAGAGCTAGTAGGTGTTATGTGAAACAGGTAGCAGGTCTAAAATGTAACTTCCTTGTAGAAAAAAATGCCCTTTTTTCTACCCAGCATCACAGAATCTCAGCACAAAAAACACTGTGGAGGCTAGAAGTACAAGTAATTTGACCAGGAATTTAATCATGTGAAGTGCATATAGTCCACTGAGTGCAACCAGATATGCAGCTGCACGTATGACTGCCACACATCACAACCTGTTGGCTGCACGAGGACCTGGCTGGTCTGCAGGTACTCTCACGTGGGGTCTGTTCTGTAGCCAGGCTCTTCTGCCCTTTTGGAATAACTGCAATGTGGTTTGTTGTGTTGGGGTCTTTTTGTTTTGTTTTGTTTCTTTTTTTTTGTTTTTCCTTTCAAGACCTGGGTGATATTCAAGGCCATTCTGTGGTTCTGTCATTCTACGCTTATTCTTCCAAAGTGTAGGACTTTTTTCACATGAAAATAGCAAAATATGACTCAGTCATCCATTGCTCCTTTCCCAAGTGGTCACAGGACAGTGTTGGAGAGGCTGCTACAAGGTGAGGCTGGATGAAGCAACTTTGAACAGTTCAGCTGAGCTGTTACTGTGCAGACCAAACTACAGCACGTTTGATGAAGGTGCCAATTGTCTCTCCCCACTGCACTGCTGCTAACAGCTCTACTTTATTTACTGCAGGATGGGAAGCTCTGGAGTATTTTTGAAAATGAGATGAGTTTTCCAAAACAGAGATCCTATAAATGTGGCAACTGCCCAATATACTGTCCCTATCCCTGAAGGTGCCCTGCCAGGTTTGAGCACTCTGAGTCCTGTGTGTGGATAGTGCAGCTCACGATGGTTTTGGTTAGCACTGAGAGCACTTAGAACTCCTTTGTGGTTTTACATTACTATTAACAAGTAAGTGGTCTCTAGGCTGGCCCTGGAGCTGGAACAGCTCTGCAGGCATGGGGGAATGTCTCTCCAGACAGAGTTCAGCAGGGGGATGCTACACGTGCAGCTGGGCAGCAGACCTTACCTGTGCCACAGTTTTTCTAAGGCCCTGTTCTACTTTTCCCTTTACCATCCTGAAAGGATTAAACCCAATGGAAATATTTCACATCTGACATGCACTTTCTCATTATCGGAACAATTGCCAAAAAAAAAGAAAAAAAATAGTCTCATTCCTAAGGAATAAAAGGATCCAAGTTAGAAAAAGTATAAGTATGCCTCTGCTTGCAACAAAGTCCCTTCAATCTGCATTTAAATAAAGGTATTGACTATGTAAAACACAAGGCTGCCCAAGGAAGAACATAAATAGTGTTTGCCAGGCATAGTGTTTGATGTGGGCTTCCACATAAGGTATTGAAGGCACACATCGGTAAATCCTGAACCTGCCAACTCTTTCCTGTGCAGTGTCACTCCAGTCTAGTTAGAGTGTATTTAGAAAGTAGATAAACACACTTTTGTGGAAATCATTAAATAACACAGCAATTCATACATTTGCAGCAGACAGCTTCTAATGCACATTATTAACTGAAAATAAAATCTCAGCATTTATCTTATATGTTATTTTATCCTTAAAAAAATCAGATGCCCAGTATGACTGAGGATATAATACCCTAAAGTTTAAGACTGGTTTGTAAACACAGTCCCCAGTGTCTGCTATCGATCTTTTGCTATTTTAATGCATTTTTACTGACCGACATGTCCTGTGGTAAAGAATATTGCCTAAATTAGTTATCTGATTGGTTCTTTTGATTAATGATGGGACTGTGCTTCATTACACATGACAACATGATCAGAATAATCACTGCAGCCATAGAAGTTGGGACTGGCATTTTTTATTCCTTCATTTTTAAAGTTCATTTATAAAATTATTTAATGTATACGTCCTAAGTTGTAATTTATTTACATGACACTTTTTTCGATGGGAACTGTTGTACTGTGTCACAAATGGCTAAGAAAACAAGGTAAACTAGATGTACAAATCAATGTCTTCTGGCTCAAGGGGAAAAAAACATAATCAAGATTCAAGAGCTGACCTTGTCCAAAGTCCAACTTGTCACACAACAAACAGTGAGGTGCCCAACAAATCACTGGGATCAGCAGGATGTATTCAAAGGAATGTTTAAATGATGTTATTCCTTACTGAAGTTCTTACCAGAACTTCAGAGATTGTGTGTGTCGGGGTGGAATCCGCCCAGGACCCCGCTCTGCAGTATTTTGGTCCTTTGGTTACCCTACAGTGTAGGGTGGGCACACCCAAGGGGGATAATGTCTCCCCCAGCACCTGCTGAGATTCCGTCCGATGCAGCACAGCGTTTCTGACATCCCTTCCTGGATGGGGCCATTCCCAAACAACTGACCTGCGAAGCCACAGGAGGCCACAAATGGGTCTGCAGGGTGAAAAGGTTTCCTCATTAAACCCCAGAGCCAACCTGAGCAAATACTGACAGCCTGCAATTGTACACCCTTAAATTCTGCAAAATTAAACTCTGCTTTGTGTAGAGACCACGACCAGATGTGCTGCTCAGCATCATCTTATCCCTGTGCTATCTGCCATGGTTTATAGCACCTTCACATGCATTGAGGTTCTTGATTGCTTTTTAGTAGGTCATTCTGGGATTGATCTGTTTGAATTTATAAGGACATGCATGCCACCTTATGTCATGTTGATGAATGATTCAAAATTTTAAATGGCAATTCAACATTTAATGTTTTGAAAAATGTTTAAATGGTGTCATGCACAGAATAAATGGCAGCTTTCATTTTCTTTCTTCAAAATTCCCTGCCAGCCTGTTTACACGATGTTGACAGACATTTTACTGTTTGCCAGAGAAATAATGTGAAGGGCTGGATACTTGCCATAAAATGGTTTCCTCTCTATGGCAAGTGTGGAAACAAATGTGTGCATGAACATTACATACATACACATATATTTTTAACATATTTCCAAAAAAAAAAAAAAAATTGTTTGCTGTTACAACTACAGAAATGTATCTCTAAGCAGGACTAACTCCAAAAGAGGTAGGAACTCAGAGCTGGTAGGAGTCAGAGCATGACTGACTCCTGACTGAGTCCAGCTCACTGTACAATGTGACACATTCACTGCAAAGCTCAGGAAGGCCCTTGCTGCTCAGCAGCTCAACAACTTGAATTTCAACCCCAAATTTTGTTAAATTTTGATGCAACAACTAAAGAGCGCATTTGTAACCTGAATACTTCCTATGCAGATATACTCATCTTCTAACTCTCCCATCTTTATTATGCTTTGTCTCACTCTAAGACTTTATTGTACTGGCTCCATATAACACATTATCAGCATATAAAAATAAATGTCTATCCAGATTTAGGGCCCAATCCTTTATATACAAGTGCCCTTCAAATGGATCTCACCATTACTGCAATAGATTTTCCTTCTGGGATTGCATGGGGAAGGCTGATCTTTGTTGTGTGTAGTAAATTTGAAACTTTAATATGCCAATAATTCCATTTCCATGGAATAACTATGGATCTAGAGTATTGCACTGAATCCATTTTAGCTTGTGTTTAGATGTTCGTTTTGTGACTAATATTTGATAATTGTGGTGGCATACCAAGTTTTTGTCTCCTGGGAAGAGATTGCTGTTGTATGAAATAT
>VZUA01003817.1:0-15633 GCA_013401035.1 Horornis vulcanius | reverse complement strand
ACTTGGAGAACAAAAGTATAAAAAGAGTACTTCAGTACAAAATACACTGCAGATTTATATTATGATGCAAATAATCTGCAAATTTAATCCTTGCCTCTACCAGGTCCTGTTTTCCTGACACCTTTGCTCACATGAGGAGCTCTGACTCAAGAAAAGCCATTTGTGGTTATGGGATACATCCAGTAATTTGTGCTCCATTGGCATGTTTACTTCTGAATATATTATCTTGCTGCTCTCATATTAAAGCTTTTCTGATCAGTGGAATGCTGCCATCTAAAATGTGAAAATTACTGGACTTGTTTATTTGAGAGGGGAACATTAGCCATGTCCTAGTTTAGATATGGCTATAGTTGTAAAACCCTTCTTGTGAACACAAGAATTAGTACAATGTGATAGCTCTAATAAAATAGGTGCACTTCTCTGCAGTAATCACATAGCTTTTTCAGTGGTTCTAGTATAGAAGTTCTTACTTTTAAAGACTAATTTGATTGACATCTACTTGATATTCTGTGATGACTTTGACATATAGTATATTTGGTTGACAGGTGCGTTGGGTGTACTCTACAGATATAGATTGACTTAAAAATGTATTTTCTAGAGGTAATTGTATGGTTTAGATAAAACCTGCAGTTCCTCCCAATGTAACTGTTCTAACTGGCAGCTCTCAACTCATGAAATATTCTAGTTTAAGACCACTTAAAAAAAGAGACTGGGACTTTGGAGGAACAGATAAATTTGGTGAGACTTTTGTCACTGCCTTTAGTGTGGCCAGGAACTATGGCATATCTCCTGTTTCACGGGGCTTGGGTAGACAGGGAGTTGGCATTTTACCTTGCTCCTGCTTTCCAAACATTGCTGGGCTCTGCCCTGAGCTTTCCTCCTTCCCCTCCCAGCTGTGTGTAGCTTGTCTTTATACCACTCCCAGTGGGACAAAACCACCTTTTGTTTATGTCAGCTTGATTCCACTGGCACCACTGGAGTTATTTTTCACTTCAAACATGTAAGTTGGCACAATAAACAGGTCAAATTTCTGTAGCATCTTTAGTCAAAGGATGGGAGGAAGATGTTAAAGGGAGATGTTAAATATTTCCCTGTTAAGTATTGTTTCTAAATGATGAGGCTCTTGGAGCCAAGAGTTTGATATTTGTTAGAATGTTTGTTTCATGCTTCAAGAATGGCCTGGGTACGTTCATGTTAAACTCTGGGTTTTTTTCCTGAATCTCATGCTTTTAATTTAACAGGCAGGTTTGAGGATGACAAGCACTGTCCTTCATTTATAAGACTGCTGACAGTCCAACTCTGCTGAGTTCCAGTGTGGTGGTGGTGGTGCCTTTTAGCTTTCATTGTTTCCTACTGATTGACGTTCTTGCTCTTCCTGAATCATCATAACTGCTGATGCCTTCCTTGAAAGTTTTGATGTATCCAACTTAGTTGAGGGTCTGGCACGGTGGCTCAGCCACATGAGGTGTTGTGGTGCAAAGTTACAGCAGCACTGGCACCTGCCAGGCACTCTCTCTGCTCTGCTCCTGCATAACCTTCCTTCTCCCACACTTCTAAATTGCTCTATGGAGATGATCCATTAAGAATCACAATAAAGCTTGAACGTTTGAATAACCTTTGAAATTATTGACAAATCATCCCCAATGGACTGCCTAGGAGCCTAATGTAGAAGAAAGAGATCGATGACAATGCTGCAGAGACAGGATCCAGGCTGCCCAAGCAAGGGGATATGTTATATGATTTTTGCGTGCTGCCACTGGAGCAGAAACATCGCAGGAATGAGGCACTCTTTGAGGAGACCTGCTTTTCTTCTCACGTCCTTTTGGCAGCTTGACTTCACCAGGTGCCTTCTCAAAGCAGGGCCTGGGTTCATTAGGAACTTTGGAAGAAGTGACAAGCTGAAGCCATCAAGGGCTACAACCCAGTAAGGACTTAATATAAGCTTGAAGCTTATGTTGTATGAACCTGGAAACTCCAATGCACCTTCTCATCTCTGCAATTTCACCCACCACGTGAGGAATTCACTCCAAATCCTGGTGTGATCCCTGATGTCATCACACAGAGGTGTCTATAATCTAAAACATCTATTCAGCCACAAACTAGCCTCAAATTATTTCCAGTTTTCAACAGAGGAGGAACTAGTTTGTTCAGAATCTCAAAAGAAATCTGTTTTATAACCCAAGTCACCATTGATTGAGTCAAGTTCATGCTACTTTTCTTCTTTCCATTCCCATGAGATCTGAGATCCTTGGGTTTATCCATTTCCATAGGAGTCCTACCTGTGGGGAAGGGTTGCCACAAGGGCCATGTTCACGTTTTTCACTTGCTCTGATTTTTCTGGGCCACCCAGGACATTTGAAGTCAATATGCACACACTTGAGGGTAGGTAACAGAGTTAATTTATGAATGGCTGTTATACCCTACTCTATAGGAAAAGCACTCTCTAGCAGAGTTTATTCATAAAGCTTAGATGTTTGATGGACTCATGCTCCTTTACTCCCCTCTTTTAGCAGATAAATGTGTCCCACCCAGGTCTGTTTGGCACAACAGTGACCTCTAAAGGCTCCTTGGATTAATGGTGTCTCCAGAGTTGTCTGGCTTTAATTCTTATTTAAAGGCAGAAGTGTGGCTCTGTATCAGGTATTACCCCCTTCATGCTGAGCACATCCTTAGAAAGGTCAGCTCTTGGTAGGATCTCAAAGCCTGCTCCTTTTCCCATGTGCTGTGTAAAGGCACCTGACCTTTCAGTGATCCTAATTTCTCTTCCTTTCCTCTTCCCTTCACCCTCCCTCCAGCCTATTATTTATTGAAGTGGAAAGGACTTTTTCCACACCCTTTTTTTTTTCCTCCAAAAATTTTCTAAAATAAGTGACCAAAACGAGTGATGACACAGGTTAGAATCCAGGCCACCTTGATATTTCACCAGGAACCTCCTCTTTTCAGGGCAATCCCATTGTGCAAAATTTGGAGCTGTGGATATGGCTGTGGTCAGTCTTGCACTGGGAGACCCTGTGTTATATTTAGTAGATGGGTGCATTTAAATTCAAGATACGTATTTGGGGGGGGTTCACTTTAAAATATATTTCCCATTAATACCATGAAACTGGTGTTTGATTGGTCTGGTTAAAGATGGGAAGAAGAAGAAATAAAGCCCAGGGGAAGAGACAAGAGAGGATAATGGGTTATTGAGGGCTGAAATAAAGCAGAGGAAGCAGCTTGTAAATACGAGCAAAGGGGCAAAGTGAGAAAGGGGACAGTGAAGACCTGGGGGAAATAGGAAAATCTTGAGCAATTGCAGGATTTTAAAGACACCTGCAATGGGCAGGAGGCAAAAGTTGAAGCAAAACCTGTGATCCTAGTTAGACACCTCAATTATCACTGCAGCTTTGCAGCTGTGGGTTGTACATGTCTCCTGTTCAATTGACTTGCTGTCCCTTTCCCCAAACCACTTTACCTCTGCTTCTAAAGGGGAAGTTTTCTACTTTAACAGTTGTAATTTTTTTTTTTTTAATTGAAAAGTGACATGGTTTTGGCAAACTTGTTTTCTGTCAGCAAGAAGCTGGTTAGCTCTTTGGTTGGTTCCACTTCCCTGGGAATTATCACTAATTGATTTTTTTTGTTCAAATCACTGCACTCCAGGGGCTTGTCTTTCTTCCTAAAATAAGACTAAAACCAACTGCAGTTGGAGGTGGTATCTCTGCCTGGGCTGTTCAATTCTTAGACTTTTATCATGAACATCTTTGCCCTTTTAGTATGGTCCTGATGGCATTCTTTGCTTGAGAGTTTTTCTCCCAAATGGCTGATCTCTCCCACTCAGCTGGGAATTTCCTGCTTGTTTTTCTATGGAGCTGAGTTCATATGGGATTAATAAAAAGGTCTTTTAATTCAGTTTGGCCAGCATAGAATGATTGAGAGAAGCACATTATAGATAAAATTATTTTGTTTTGGACCTCACAAGAGCACCCATTTGCCCAGGTTTGGGACTCAGTACAATGAGATTCTGCTGGAGATTTATCACGTGCCTGGTGACAAGGAGCTGGAAAATTATCTAATATTACTCAAAAAGAGTGCACAATGCATGCAAAGCTGTTCAGAAACAATATTAGCCAGACTCATTATTAAAAACCTTCTAGAATTCAAAGTGTGACTGTAGACAAAAACTTAGCTTGAGGGGATGGGAAGGAAATGAAACACCCTGTGCTGTAAAAGACTCATACGAGGATGTTGTGAAGGAGAACTAGCTCCAGTTTACAGGAATAAAACCAACAGCTGAGGGATCTGAGGAAGACGCTGCTGTTGGAATTGCTGAGCAAAGCACGTGTGGATCTGAGGAAGGGTTCACCTCCTGGCCATCCCCAGAGAGAGGCACAAGCCCCCCAGGAGCACCCAGGGTGCCTCTGTGGTGGCAGCCGTGTGTGCAGCCGAATGCAGGGTGACCACGGGCCGGTGGTGAAGCTGGCACAGGCCAGCCTGGGGGGAAGCTGGGGGCCTGTCCCTGCCAAGGGGCTCAGGAGCTGTCGGGTTTGCCTCTGCTTGATTAGCACTCCCTGTGACCAGGGGCACTTCGGATGTACCTCACTCTGTTTATGTTTTTGGTTCTTATAATGAAAATGAGATCCCTGGTGTAGCCCTCTGCCATTTTGCACGTCAAACTGAAAGTATATATGCTCGTTGTGGGTATTAGTGTCTCAGCTTAATGACAGAAGCCTCGGACAAATAAATCCGTGTGCCATGGAGGATTTTCCTAATGAAACTCAAGTACAATACTGTTTACATAATGTCCTTTAGACTCTATTCAAAACAGCAAATGCTGGACGTCGCCGTTATCCACCGACACCAGCTAATACAGGCAGAAATGAAAATGTAATGCAAAGTGGCAGCTCCTTTTAACTTTTCTCCCAGTCTCTCTGTAGTGGCTCTGAGCATCCCCTCTGAACTTTTCCCCTCCTGGGTACCAGGGTTTTTTATATGTTGGTTTTTGGTTGGCTTTTTTTTTTTTCTTCCTTTAATATATTGACATTCCAGCCCTTGGAACAAGGTCTTCACTCCTTTTCTCATTTCAAGATCTTGTTTTGGGAGAGCTCTAACACCTGTCCACTGATCGCCTGCCAGTCTGCATCTGTGCCCAGCTGACAGAGCTGTCTGCTTTGACTAATGATGTGATTGATGGACAAAATAAGGAAGAACACACAAAAAAACATTTCTGTCTGGTCTGGTGTGTCAGCAAGCCTTCATCAAGTGGCTGCTGAAGGTATATTTTGCTGCATGCCTCATTACACAGTAATGGCATTCCCAGGCAAAGCTGTTTCTTTTCATGACACAAGACAGCAGGCAGCTTTATGGACTCTGGGCCTATCGAGCCTGGAGGAGAGAAGCACTAAAGAGTGGTCATTTCCAAAAGTGCCTCAAGTTGCTTTTTTGTTGTCATGAATTTAATATGAATCAACACAATATGAAATGAGCATGAGGAATTTTAGTGACTAGTCATTTTTTAAGACTGCTGTCTAAACAGCCATCAAGGAAAAAACCCAAACATTTTCTTCTACCAAACCTGTTGCAAAAAGAAGTCATCTGTCAATTTTATTACATTAAAAAAGTACACAGAGGTGTATAGACCAAACAAACATGTGCTTCAGTACTAAACATGTGGAAAACAGCACACATGTAAAGAAAAAAAAATAAAAGGCAAGTGTCTGGCAGAGTGACTGGAGTATTTAATAACTAAGATTTAAATGGCTCTGTGTTCAAGGAAGGCTCTTGTTCAGTTCATATATCACGTTGGGGACTGCCTGCTTCAGGAAACACAATTAAGTGATAGTCATTAGGCAACAGGGCATGGGGCTGTGCAAGGGTGGCCACAAAACCCCCAGCACACCTTTCACTGCAGCCAGGGACGAGCAGGACTGATCCAAGGAGAGAGGGAAAGAGGTGGGAGGTTCCTCCCCTGCACACAGCATCAGCCTCCATTTTCCTCCTCTGCTCAAAGCTGCGCCGTTCACATCTATCCTCCATCCTTCCCACAGCTTCTTTTCACTCCGTGTCTCCCCTCCTCTTACTTCCCATGGAGTTTCTGCATTTTGAAATACTTAATTTCATCCATGAAAAGAACCAGAAAATTAGTTATGCTTGTTCACAAAAAAATTTTGGATGATTTTCCTCTTCCTAATACAAGAGGTCTTTAACCATGGGCTATTTGGGATAATTTGTGAATTTAATGAGTTGTGATTAGTTAAGAAATTGTTCTTCATGTAATAAATACTACACACTAAATTAAAAAATGTATATGAGTTCTTTATACCCACTTAAAGAAAGAAAAACATCGATGTAAATTCTTGTTATGACAAATGTAAAAGATAATCTTTTAAAGTGCATTTAATTTACTGTAATAGTAAGAACCACTTTATCGATGCCTAAGAGTACAGAAAAAATGAATACAGGATAATTCAAAGCAAATAAATAGCATGATTAAATTCAGTATGGCACTTACTTACAGACACAATTACGTTACCCTTACATACCAGTTGAAAGAATAATAACAGAATACCATTTTTGATTCAAGAATAAAAGGCTTCTGCATAGATGTGAATAGCTAGGCAGGCTGTTAACCTGCTTTCTCTAGTCTTGGTACTAAATAAGGCAAATCCAGGCTCAAGGGAAGAAGAAATTCTGTTGATTGAAAAGTTTAAACAAAGCAATTATTCTATCAAGTGCAGTAGGGGAGCTAAGTACTACGAAATATCAAACACCTGCAGGTTTCCAAGAAGTTCTCTGCTGAAAACCAGAAGCAGCTGGGTGGAGGAGAGGCCATTTTATCAGTAACCAATGGGTTTCTGTGCTCCACTGACCTTGAAGTCAATACCAGTGCCAAGAGCTCACTGTCTGCTGTTTCTTCTTGCATTATTGGTTTGAGAACCATAAAAATGTCAGAGATTTACTATAAATCACAATTCAGTGGGGTTTTGTTGTCTTGGTTCATTTTTTTTGCTTTAGCTGAGCCTGACCATATTCATTTGTGAATTGAGGGCAAGTAGTTAGCAGAATGTGTCTCGTTGCCTTTTCCAGGGAGCTTTGCTGTATCTCTAACAGGGAGTTTTGTGTTTCTGTGCTAATTTGCTGGTGGGTGGGGCTGGGTGGGGGCAGCTGGTAGGAGCTCTGGTGTCAGCCCAGACAGGACAAATGGCTATTTTCTTAGCTTCCTTGCTGCTTTTCTTTTTTTTTTTTTTTTTTAATCATTCAGATTCAGTTTCTGCTTTGGTGAGGTAGACATTCCATTTTTTTGGCCAGTTTTCCCTGAAGTTGTTGTGTGTGTCAAATTTGTCATGGTTTAATGGCTTACTGTATTTCCTTGCACTGGAACCACTAAACACATTTTCATTTAAGTTGGGATCTTTAAAGAATGATCATCTTATCCATCTGTTCAGAAAGCACAAAGACACAAATCTGGGTCAGAAAAGAGACTTGGAAAAATCCTCTGTACTCAATCAGTTTCTGGCAAGTGAATTTGTCTCATGACTTCAGGAGCTGGTGGGAAAAGAGAGAATTTAGCTGCAAAAATATTGTTATCAGCTCTTTGCTTGGAGCCATGGCAAACAGGTTTCCAGTTTTGTAGATGGTAGCAGAGAAACTCAAAAGGATATTTAACCTTAGGTTATTTTCTTTAATCTTAGAAGAACCAGCCACCCGTTAACATGCCTATATATATATTTATATATAGGAACATACAATCTTTTCTTTCCTAATCAGGTTTGTGTATCTCCCTTGATTGATTTTTCTTTTTCCTAAATCTTTAATAATTTTTCTTCATGGTTTCTGCATCCTGTCCAGCCTTTTCTTTCTGTTCTCTCTACGTGATACAGTAGTTAAAGTCTATTGCTCTAGAAGAAACCTGCTTATTTCTTCTTTGTTTCTGACGGGGGGGGAAAAAACCTCTGAAGATCAGATGGCTTAATGAAGTGTCCTTTGGATTGGAGGATGGGGGGTAGGGAGAACATTTGAGGTATTGGAACAATTTTATGAGAATATATTTATGTAGGGATCATCTGTACACAAAGAAAAGCAGGTATTGTCCTTGCCTGTTTTTTCAGCCTGGGTCCTGGGAGTGGAATTCATAGTTCAATGAATGTTTGAACTACAGATTCAGTGTTTTCTAGGATGAGCACCTTACTCCAATGAAGCTCCTAGTGATTGAAATGGGGATTTGACTTGTAAAAGGCTTTTGAGAGGCGTCTTGTCAGTCTGTGCTGCTGAGGTTGAGTTGTGCTCCTTGCCCCTAGCAGAATCACCAGACACCCATGAAGCCATCCCCTTGGGAAAAGCCTTTGGTTCTGCAAAGTTGGTATTCATGTTTGCAGTGACTGGTTCAGTTAAAGGCATTGTGATGCCCTCACAATCGTTATTTATCAGTAGTGGTTATTACTGATATCGTTTGTTTGTATTAAGTAGCACAAAGGAGCCAGATTGGAAAGACAAAGGCCACATGGAATTCCTGCAGGGGAAGGCATGGGATGGTCCTGCACAACCAGGATGGAGCTGTGCTTTGGTGGTAGTGAGGGACTCTGGTTCCTTTGAGGAGATGGCCCATGAGGTCCTGGGAAGGAATTTGGCTCAGGCCACGCTTCCCCCAGTCCTTCCCCCTGCTCACTCTGGGTGTGGTCCTGCAGTAACCTCTCTGAAACACAGAGCAAGGCATTTTCTGGGAACCACCAACCCTGCCTCTGCATGGCAAACAATGGTGGCAGCAAGGCTGGCACACATAGCAGTGGTGACGGTCCTGTTCTGGGAAAAAGCCACAAAAAGTCTTCAATAAACCATGGATTGCAGGACTAGAATGCTGCAGAAGTGTCAAAGCCTGGAAAGTTTAATGGAAAATCTTACATTCTTGTTGATTATTAACATGAGGACATTTTTCCACTTAAAAGGAGAAAAACTAATTATTAGTTCTTGAGTGCTCTGTGACCACTGATCTTTATAGAGTGCTATGATGACTGGAGCTGTGTGAATAACTGATGTTTCCGTTCCTTGGCAATACTAAATGTGGATAAATAGTTCAGTCAAATGAATTTTTTTTTCTTCCTCTTCTTGACTGTTGACTTTTATTTCTTTTTGTAGCTTTCAAAACAGAATGGAAGAAAATGTCAAAGAAAACATAAGTTAAAAATGCTTCAGTATTCTCAGATTTTAATTTTTTAGTGTCGTTGTGCTCTTAGCAATGCAAATGGTGCAGTGAAGTGGAAGCAAATTTCTACCTGTTTTCCTGTTTTCATATTTAGTTTTGGTTTTGTTGGATTTTTTTAAACTTGAGAGGAGGATTTTCATAGAATAATTTTGCTTATATTTAGTGAAAGTACCTTGCATGTGGGAGACGTGAGATTAAGAACCTGTCAGCTAAAGGCAATAAAATCAATCTTAAGCTTCTGGTGTCCACAAGAGGGGAAGAATCCTGTCCCTTGTTAGCATCTCCCTCAGGTTGTAGGGCTGATGGTTAAGAGTGACCCCTCAGACCAAGCTGAGAAGGCTGCTGGGTGCATTTGTGAGTGAGAAGAAATCCTCAGCCACCACAGAAGTTTTCTCCTCATTTATGCTGCATTTTTTTTGTCCCTGCAGAGTTTTGGGTGTGGGTCTATACATCCAAAGCAGAGAGCCTCCAATGCATTTTGACCTCCCCTTTGCCCCTAAAACGTGTCCAGCAAGGGGCAGAGTGGAGGAGCTGTGTTGCCCATCAGTTCACAGTCTGCTAGTGTGAAATGCACAGTGAGTGTACACACTATAGTATTAAATGTTACATGCATGTGCAATACATTAGGAGAATGCCGTGTATAATGCAGCCACCATATGTCATATAAAATAAAAATGAAGAGGGTATATGAGCAAATACTGTAGAGCATATGGCAATATGAATATTAACCTCAATCTATAAATAGCTTCTGAAGTATCTGTTTTAAAATAGGGAAAGAAACTTAACATAATAGCAATTGAGCAGAAATTGGGCGTCTCTTAAAGTTCTTGATGTCAAGGAGGCAAAATACCATTTCAATACTTAGATTTAATATATACTTCACACAAAAATAAATCATGTGATATTTTCATGGCAGGCATAGAATTTTATGATTTTTATGACGATCATGGAATTGGGATTCATATTTTATAGATAGCACTAATAACAAAGAAAATGCATGTGAGAAAAGGTCTTGAGAGAGGAATGGCAGAGAAGTCACAGAAAAGAATGGAAAACTTAAAGTAATTAGGTATTTTTCATAGGTTTGGGGTTTGTATTCAAAATAGCTTTTGGTACATTCGCAAGACAAGCACATTGATTTTAAATGTTTAAAATGGAGAACAATAAATAGCCCAGTTTCCAATTGCTGTCACAGTTAGACTGAACTAATTGCTCTGGAGGTAATTTAACATGTGCTTGATCTTAAGGCTGGTTTTGTTCATACATGGGGTTTGTACATGCTGACCATCAACCAGTGTCTAATTCTCTTGCCACCTGATCTCCTGAGAGACAGAGCAGTGTGACACACTTGGGTCACTACAGTTTGCTCCTTGCATTCCCTATCAGTGAGTGTACCAAAGCCTCATCTCATGTGGAGAGACTCCTGTTAACGATGCCTTGTCAGCCAGCATTACCCCAAGGAAAACAGCATTTCCTTCTGTGTGGGATGCTTTGAAGGGAGGGAAGAGAGCACTATGAATTTATGCCCTAAGCAAAATTAAAAGATGAACCTTGATTATCTTGAGCTTCCCTGGCATATGGGGCAGCCTTAGAACAGGGACAACAGAGAACAGTTTTACCAAGCAGCTTAATTGGGATATTCTGCCAGGACAATGTGGGGACTTGGATTCGATGCCCACCTTTGTTTATCAGGGGACTTTTAACTTGGGTTTCCTGCTTCCCAAGATATGCAGTACAGATTTGGTTACACTGGGGTACCACAAGGGAAATATTCCACATCTTTCATATGGAAACTGCTTCAGCTTCACCCAGACTTAGGTTCCACTCTGTTCACCGTATTTTGCTTTCTTTGCGAGTGGTGCTGCCATGTGAATGTGAGTCTGGCTGGCTCTGGCTCCCCAAAGGGTGACTCCAGTCCTCATGGGTAATTTTCAGCTTAATTACTTCTCATTTGAGTAGAGGGTCCCAGCTAGCTGGAGGAAAAAGAGGCTGTAAGGAGAAGGGAAACTGCTTGGGGAAGAAACGGGAACAGTGCAGTAGGAAGAGAGGGAAATCTGTTTCTGTTATAGAAGACATGAGGTGCTCAGGAAGGAAGGCCCTGGCTGTGGGAGAATTCAGCTTCTGCCTTGAAGCAGCCAAGCTGCAGTGCCTGCCAAGAAAATGTAAAAGGATATTTTCTTTTACCAGGAATTAGCCCAGTCCGTGTTTTCATTGCTGAGGGGGCACAGGATAATGCTGCTATCAGCTTTGTTATTTACTTCATCTCTGGCTCACTCAGCAGCTGCTTCCTTGAATCAACATGTCCCCACCAAATTAGGGTAAGGTTTTTTGGGTTTTTTTACTTAATTTCTGAAACAAGCCAAAAGGCTTTTAAGACAAGGAATGGATTGTTAGGGCAGACTGATTTGGGGCCAGTTTTAATAGCATTTCATAGAGTAGAAACCTTGAAGAGATGTCCCTTTGAGCTGGTATGGATTTTCTGAAGACCAGGCTCTATGTGAAGGGCTCAGTCCATGCCCCTGTCCCAGGATGCAGCACTAAGATGCAGTGGTGTTATTGACGTGGTGCTTTCTCACAGAATTCATAAGAATTTATCCTAGGACACTTTCCAGGTGCCACCTAACAGGAAATATTTTAGTAGCAGCAGCTCCTTCCCTGCATCCTGATGGCATACCATCAAAGGCAAATACTGGGAACACTGGTAGCAGTGGGCAACATTTCTGCTGTGAGTATTTCAATTTCTACCACCTTATCTCAGGTGTCTGGACTGGTGCTGGCCTTAGGCATGGAAAATGTGCTCTGTGAGGGTGAATTACTGCATCAGCTGTACACAAACCATATTGCAAATGTAGAGAGGCAGGTGCCAAAGTGCAGCTTGTGCTTTATCATGTACTCTGTGGATGTGTTTCACCGTGCTGTCGGTGCCTGGGATTTGTTGCCTGTGCACTAAAGACCTTTGGGTTGGGAATCAGCTTGGCCTGACTCTAGAATTTCCTGGGAATTTGAACTGTGGTTTGTAGAACATAGGAGGGTAGATGCACACTGTTTTTGGGTTTACTTTGGAGATTAGTAACAGCCCTGCACTAACCTGAGCCACATGACAAGCTTTTAGAGGAGAAACCATCGTTGTGGGCCATGGCAAGGTGAGCCTGCAGCTGGCTGCTCCCCTGGCAGGAGTTACTCCTAAAAACCTTGTGATACTCTAGCATTGCTTATTTTCCATATTATTAGGATGTTATGGACCCAAAAAGGCTTGTAATGTGTATGTGGTTTACTTCTCTAAGTGCATATTCAGGTGATTGAACTGGTAGCATGTTCTGACACTGTGTCTGTCACACTTCCCCTCAGCTACTCAATTCACTGGGGTCTGCTGCTGGGGTATTTCATGTCATATTCTGTAATATTTGCCAGGAAGATAAGGAAAGAAGGACTCCACAAAATATCTGAATTTTACCTTTACTTTCTATATGATCATGATTTTTCAGCTCTAAGTGGGAAGCTTTGGTCCAGCCATGTTTTGCTTTCCACCAGCTTAATACCAGTTAGCAGAAATAATACAGCAGAGCAGCCTTCTCATAGCAGTTGTCATTACTAGCAAGCATAGTAAAGAAAAATAATTGACTAGCAAAAGGTTTGATAACTCAGAGTTTTATGTTTCTCAGAAATGACTCATTCCCATATGCATCCTCCAAACTGCATTCTGCACGCTGAACTCGCCATAACCTGCTCTTAGAGAGGCTCTTCTCTCACATTCCCATTTTGGCATTAGAAGCAATAAAAGTAACAGCAGCTTTGAAGAGTATGTAAATGTGTAATGGCTTTCCAAAGCGGATTGATAATTACTTATTGCACTAAATAATCCTGGAAGTGTGTTAGAGGAGGAATGTGAGAAGAACGAATGAACTTACATAAGTAGAGAAATCTATGCATCCCTTCTGCTGTCTGATTCATTTAAACAGTCTTATTACAGTATCAGTGTGGAGGGGAGATAATGAAGGCTGTCTTATGTTGTTATATCTTTTTTCCAGCTTGTTTTATTTTAAGAAATGCAATGGTAGCTCTGGGTGGAGTCAGCAGTCACCACTGCCACCAGAATGTAGCATTTACTTCACTCTGCCTAACGTGGGGCATACACCAAACATGTTAAATGTAAAAAGTTTAATTCTTGTGCAGTAATTATTTAGCATCTTGATGGTGATGGAGTTTTGTTATTTTGAAAAATATTTCCTTTTGTAGATTTTTTAAAAAATAAGCTTTCAGCTGGCACCAAGCAGATTAATTTGACCTTTTTAAAGCTAATTTCCAAGAATTACCTCCTCTTTTAAGCTAAATTATTTTGTAAATAAAAAGGTGTGACACAAGAGCATAGAAAGCAATTGAGCTTTATTCATCAATGCCTGTCTCTTGAAATCAGTCAGCACAGCAGAGCTCAATACTTCTGTTAGAGGACAGCTAGTAACATATTGCTGGCTACTTTTTCCTTTGCTTTTTTTTTTTTTTTTTAATTCTTTTTGGAGGTTGGCTTTTCTGCAGTTAGTTTTTAATATAATGGGTAAGAAATAACACTTGTTCTTTATCCATTCACAGTGAATATGAGATTTGTTCTTATGGTAAGAAGGACATGTTTTGGTATCTGCTGCAGGGATGTGGGGAAAGTGGAATTTTTGGAGGTGCTGAATGACACAAGAAAAGAGGTAGCTCGGGTTGCATCCAGCTGAAATTCAAGTCTTCAAACTGATGCAGCTGCAAACATCCGTTTAAACCTTCCAATGAGTTGTGAGTAATTTAAAACTAATTGCTACTTGAGACGTACACAGAGTGGGACTGGGAATGTGTGTCACTCCCCCCTTCTGATGGTTGGGTTTGAGCTGAATTTTTGTGGGCTCTGCCCTTGCTTGGCCCCTCTGGCTGCCAGCAGTGGGGGCACCGAGGGCTTGGGCAGCAGCTATTTCTGAAGCAGTGCCGTGGTGGAGAACAGGACCTGGATATTGCAGAGGGGAAAAGTGCACGTCTCTTTTTCAATGTAATTTATTTTTATTTCTATCTGTGATCAAAATTTTTGCCCTTAATGAAATCTTGGGACCGGGAACCTTATCCCTGGTGTAGGTGAAAGATGATGCAATGCTGACACAGTTTGTGCCTCCTCGTGTTCCCGTGTCCCACCTTCAACTCTGGCAGAGGGGTTACTGCATCAACATGTGCAGGAATATTCACTTCATTTAACCAGTTAAAGGAGCAGTGATTCTTCAGCTGATATTTCAAATCTCATATATTCGCCTGCTCTCACTGAGGAGGGTTAAAAGAACTACTTACTTGTCACAGAATCCATGACAAATTCATTGATATTGAATATATTTCAATTAGCAAAATTAACTGGAAACATTTAACATTAATTGATCAGTGGTTTTGTTGGGTTTTTTTTAATGCCTATCTCTCCCTTCTGGAAAGGAACGTTTGCTTGCTTGTTCTCCTAACAAAAATCCCATGGAAAATGTTTGGAAATATTTTCTTTTAGGGCTAAAATCCTTGGAAGAAACCAGCTAGAATTACACCTCCTCTACGAAATAGCAGCAATTAGGACAGGCGCCCTCCTCTAACTCTGAGCCAGGCAGCTTGGGTGACAAATATGTCAAATTAATACATCACCAGGTATGAAAGCGCAGTTAGAATTTGACTGAGGTACTTCCAGCCTGAAAAAGAGAACGATTTATCAATGCAAACTTAATAACATCTATTTGAATCTAACTAAAAATCAATATTTCATTACCAAATTGTTAGTGAGAATGAAGAAAAATTGCGGAAGTCGGGCAGTTTGGTGGAAGAGAAGCATCAGGAGTTCAATGTGAAGACGGGATGATTCATGAGGCCAAGCTGGTGGAAGGGTGAAGGAGGACGAATGCAGAAAACTTGGAGGGCCCTCTCTCTGGTGACCTTGGCAGCAAAAGGGAAAAAAAATACAAGAAAATGAAAGTGACTGTCAACTCCCAACAGGGATGGATCACACCATAAATCAAGCGTAGCCCTGAGAGAGAAGAGAGGGGCTTAGGGTGGGGGGCGAGCGTGGCAGCCGAAACCATTGGGTAATTTAACTCTTTGAACCTTGGATGCCTTTTATTTGTAGTTTAGTGGGGTTGGTAAAACACATGTGAGCCCCTTCCCTTTGCAGTGGTTTACATAAAAGCGTGTCAGGGGCAGATAGATGGTGAAACATTGCTTTCCATTGGCTGGGATTTCCAGTACAGTACCAATAAGTATTTCCTTCAGCCCAGGAAAAGAGAAAAATGAGAGACGGAGGCTCCTGTGACACATAACTAAATCAGTTGGTTGGGAGGCCTAATCCGGGAGAGACTTTTTGGTGATTTGCAGGGAAAAAAAATATAGATTTAAGGACATTAGTATTTCTATTACTGAAATAATCTATTGATCCAAACAGCAAGCAGAAAAAAAAAAAAAAAAAA
>VZUA01003811.1:27134-39243 GCA_013401035.1 Horornis vulcanius | reverse complement strand
GCAGTCTAGTCTCTGCTCTTGGTTCCTGCTCTACCCCAACACTGTCATGTAAGGGGGGATATCACAGAAAGAGCAATGCTGACAGCTAGCTGAGGGACACTGAAAAGTGTCAGCTGTACAAGTGGTGAGGGTAGACTTCAGCAGGAGCCAGAGCTTGTCACACCTCTTGCTTTCTGTTCTTGTTGCTGCCTGTAGCCTGGGTCCACTCCATGTCACTGAATTTTGCTGGGCCTGGTAGTAGTTGAGGTTAGGCCATGGGCTGGAGGACAAAAATGTAAAACCTGGTGGAGCTAAATTGTTTGAAAAAGGGGAAATTCCAGCCCTAATACATAAAACAGACTTGAGCTTTCTCTCTTCTTTGAAAGTTGGTGGTTTCTTAATCTTGAAGACTCAGAATGTTAAGGGTGGATGAGTCTGTTATTGAAAATGAGCTAACAAGATGGACACACTAACACAGTTTGTTTTGCCAGAGACCAAAATTACAGCTGGTGTAAATTCATAAAACTTCGTATCCTTCAGAAAATGAGGAGTTTAAAAATAATTCAAGGATATATCGTTCTCCCAATGTGCTTTTAATCATTAAACTTCGAAGCCTTGGCAAGTGGAAGACTGCCTGACAAACCAACAGATATGTGACATCATCAGGACCAAAGATATTCAATTAACTGGTCTATCAAAACACATTTATGGAGTTATTAATAGCATGTTATACATTACTTGGCAGTTTGGGAAGTAGAGTGCAAAACCATGGGGGAGTGTCAGCTATTGAGGAAAATCAACCAATGAGCAGGAGCCAGTAGAGACCTCTGTTTGTGAAATAAGATAAATTCAGTCTCAGGAGCAAAAACTGGAGACAACTGAGAACCCAAGGAAGAATTTAGGACTCAGTGAGGAATTCCTCCATTAGGAGCTATACATAAGAAATGTTAGGTCCAGAAAACTTTGGAAGGCCACCAAGAAAAGCTATGGGGAGTCATCAAATTTTAGATTCAAGTTGGGATCCCAAATTATGATGTAGTTTTAAGCTTGAATGGGAAGCAGCTGAACTAAGGAGAAATTTCCAATTTCCTGTTAACTGAATGGTTAACCAAATGCTAAGATGCAGGAGTACTGGGAATTTTTCAGAATCTTTGGTTTCCTTGGTTTGGGGCTTGTTTGAGTTTTTAAGGTCCTGGAAGCATAGCTTTGGTTTATTCTAAGGCTCCAAAACACTAAATTAAAAGTTCATTATATTCTTCAAGTAAGCATTATGACTACAGAGTGGAACAGAGCTAGGAGCATGTCTATTATGATACTTTTTGTCATTTACAGCTGACAGTCCTGACATTGAGACAGGAGCTGCAGGTGAATGAAAATTATCAAAGCTTTTTAAATGCATGCTAATAAAAGACTGGGTTCATTTGAGTTGTCAGAGAGCTAAACCTTCAGAACAGAAAAAAGAGCTTGAGCCATGTGGGAATTTCAGTTTTGGGGTCAGAACTGCATGAACCATGGTGTGTTGTTGGGAATTTCTAGCTCAGCAAACCGTCTGGAGCCTGGAGGGAGTATCGAGGAGGCAGCAGAGAGGGCGTGAGGAGAGCATGAGTCATCTGGGACTGCAGACAGGAGAGGGCAGCTGCCAAGTGAGTTGGTGCCCCTGGGGAGGTTTGCATTCTGCAGGTCTCCCAGAGCTGAAGTCAGCGGTGCTTGGTACAAGGAAGAGCACTTTCCTCTGCCTGAATGCTGGTATTTCCCAGACACACCACGGGAGCTGCACAGGAAAGCTCCACACCTTGCCAGCTCTTAGGGCTTCATCCTGAAAACTTTTATACTGAAGTTTGCTGAGGCCATTTGGATTATTAAAGCTACTCCCTTGTCCATAGGAGGTGAGGTCTCCCAGCAAAACACACTTGCTCCCAATTCAATGTGCTGGCCTCATGGCTGTTTAAATCAGAGGTAAATGTTCCCTCTCCTGTGCTTAAAGATGCTTGTGATCATTTGAAACAACTGCATCCAATAAAGATGGAATAAGGAGTCTCAGCTTTGAATACTTTACCCTTGTTTTCTGTTTTAATACTTGGTTATCTTTGCCTGGCCATCAGCGTGATAATGTATACCAGTTAATTCAGTTAATTTTCTCAATTTATTCAGCTTCATTTTCCCAATGAGCACTCATTATTTATGACTAGCAAGAAAACTTTTGCCTCCAATGGCAAAAGGAGAATGTCTCCTCGTTTAATTACCATGTATAGTTAGCTGCATGGAATAAAATAATTCACTTTCTATTCCCAGAAGAGTTTTCCTAAGTGCTTTGGGAGGCGAGGGGGAGGCCGGCAGATGAGTGCAATCTCAAGAAGCACACTGTAGTGGAATCTAGCACTAGGAGCCAGATGGCAAGGTTGCACTGAATAACACATTTTTTTTAATAGCTGTGAAAATTTGCTGTCTGCACAGGGCTTTGCTGAATGATAGCAGAGTGCATTTCTAATTTCTCTGGTGCTACAATTAGGCTATTCCTTCAGAGGGTTCCCCTTCTTTTTCACATAATATCAGGGCCCAGTTTCAGTACCAAAGGCAATGTTTAAGTATCTGTAAGAGTTCAGAAAGCAAAGAGGGCAAAGCTGTGGGAGGAGAAACATTTAAAGAGAAGAAAAAAATTAGTTTGGGAGAGGACTAAGATCAAGCAGCGCCCTGGCCTTGTTTTGTGCAACCTTCTGTGAGGTGGTTCCACTGTGTAGCTCTCGTGTAACATCCATTGAGTGTGTTGGGATCTCATGCAATGTCCTTTGAATGCATTGGGATCTCCACACTTGTGTCCAACAATGGGAATGAGAACCAGAGAAAGCCAATCATTTCCCATCATGGTTTAAAATATAGATGCAGTCATAAGTGCTAAGGAAAGAAGGTTACCCTAGCAGTATACACCTATGGGCTTTATGGTTCTGAAAGCTACATTAGAGTATTAGATTATACTTGAAATCTAAAATGTAATTTCCATCCATGAAATGATGACTGGACCCCAGATTTTGAGGTTTTTGACTCCATTCAAACATACAAACTCCCCAAATCCCCATGAATTAACACGGTTTGTGCAAATCCAGTTCATCCACAAATGCCCCCTTCAGCATGTAGAATCATGTGTGGCAATACATGGAAGACAAGACAAACACTGCTGTTGGCTTTAGGCAATCACCTAACTGGTTAATGCTCTTCTGGGCAGGGTGATGGCAGAATTTGCAAAGATCATGCACAAAACACACAATTTAAGAAGCATGGGCAGTCCTGTGGGCTTTCACAATGTGCTACAAAGCAGTGAAGAAGGACTTGGCTGAGACCTCCTTAGAATCAACAGATAGAGGAAATCTCCCCTGAAGCAGGCATATGTTTCACACTCCCCTGGAAACCTGGCCTACTGTGGTAGTTGTGTGTTGCTCCAATGCTTCTGGTGCACGTGGTGAGTTTCTCTGCCTGAGGTCAGACAGCCCATGCAGTTCTGTGCCTTTGACCACAAAGGTCTGGGCCACTTCTTTCTAAACCCAGGGTTCTGTCGTGCTCTTATAGACTGTCTGCATCAGGGAAATGAAGAAGTTAGTCCACCTTTGAGAGCTGATGTGCTTGGAGACCTGGTGACAGAGGTGTGACCCTAAATCACATCTCTTAACTGTGTGCCAAGCGCGGTGTGCGAACCACTAAGACTGGAGGAATTCAGAAACTTCTGGAATACAGTTTTGGAGTTGTACCAACTAAAACAAAGTCCATGTGTCTCCTATTGTCTAACTCTGCAGCTTTTTATTCTGTCATTGAATACTGACTTGCCCTGCTGTTACAGAAAATGACACTAAGAGCAAATGCCGTTCTTCCATGCTCTCTGCATATTTAAAACTGTGTAAATGTAAAGGCCATTAAAACCCTACAAGCAAAGCTTTGCCTTGTTGGTATAGCTTGTAGTGTAGCTAGCCCAGAGGGCCCCACAACAAGCCTGGTGATATGCACCAGGGAGATATGCACCCAAAACTAGAAAAGAGCATCTTCAGACATAACACTGTTGCTGAGATGACACTACAATGTCTGTCTCATCTTAGATAGGGACACATGAATCTATTTGAACAGTAGAATTCATCCTTTGCAAGAGGCTGCTTTCAAAATAGGATTTCTTGTCTCTTATCTGAGTCCCAGACACTGCTTTGGCTTTCAGTGTGGGGGTCAGCCCTAAAAAGTCATTGCTAGAACAGGCTGAAATGTTTTTGTATTGTTTTTGCAGAGTAATGCCTGGGGATAATGGGGGGTAAAAAAATTGTTTCTGCCTACATTTCAAGGTAGTTTTCAGTAACACAAATCACTTCTGTTTCTCTTTTTAATTTTTTGTCATTTTCTGTGTATTTTCCATATTTTTGCTTCTCATTTTACACATTTTCCCTGGGAATGTGGGTGAAAGACAGAAATGAAAGACAGAATTTACTTTCTGTGATGATTTCAGCAGACTTTTCCTTATCTGAGTCAACATTTTCTTTTCCAGAATGCTATTTAATTCTTCTAAGGTGCGAACAGATTTCCTTAAAAATAAAACATCTTTAATAACAACAGAAGAGACAATTGGATCAGCTCAGTGCAGCTACACATGGTGCTAGCCAGACTGATGATGATGTAAAATCATCTTTTTACTCTTCTGTTTGAAGACTGAATTTTCAAATGATACTTCATTGACAATCAATAAATGAATTTTTCACTGCTGTCAGCACTACTGAGTCAATGCAGCGCTGAGAGCAAGTGGAGAGCTGTACTGACTCAGCGACACTTCAGGCAACACTCAATTCATTCTTGGGCCCAGAATCATTCCATTACACTGAGAGATGAAGGAAGGAACTTCACCAACCTGCTTTCACATTTTGTCATCATTTTTTCAGGTTCCCTGCCAATCATACCAAATTCAGGTATAGAAATAATCACAAGCTGAGCTCAATAGCTTCTCATCTGACACAAAACCTTCCTGAAAGATGTCCAACCTTGATCTGATGACATCAATGGAGTACTCACCATTTCTCAGAGGAAAGCATTCCCAGTGACTAGTCACCCATGCTCTTGATAATTTGTTTCACCAACTCAGGATGATTTTAAAGCACTTTTTTTTTTTTCCTGATTCCCCAGCCTGGCGCAAACCCAAGCCAAATTGTATGAAACAACCCAGCTCTCTCTGAAAGTGTATTTCTGAGGCCTGACTTGAAAGAACCTTCCTTTTCACCTCTGAAATTTCGCATTGGAGGCAGAATTTATCATTTATAAATTTTCGGTTTCTTAACTAGTTGGTTACACCTACAGCTCAGGTCTAATTGGTGCCGTGCAAAAAATCTGCATCAAGATAAATTCCCTTGGAAATGTTTAAAAGATCCTAATGTGTATGGCCAGAACTGCCCCACTTGCAGACAGCGATAATCTAGCTGTCATGGACTAATGAACTGTAACCTGGAATTCTGCTTGATCCTGTCACCCTTGGCCAAAATAATCCAAGGAGGGAAGTGACGCATGTTGAAATCTTGTTTTGAGAACTGAACATTCGGATTTCTTCCAGGACTGCTCTCAAGGTTGTGTTGTACTCGCAGTGAGATTGTTTGTGAGAGTTTAGAAAAACTTAATGATGGAGGACTATTGCCTTGATTCTGCTGTGAAAAAACCCTCATTCTATCTGCAGAGGTATTTCATACCCTTTGCAAATAATTCCACTTGGACCTGGACTTGCTACAGAGTGAGATACCCTGCTGTTTTATACCTGTATATATATACAGCCCTTCTACAGGACTACTTTTTGGCTTAAAATTAAGTCTAAACTTTTGTATCAGTTCCCTTTTCCATTGTCTGCATAATTGGATGTGGCAGATTTTAGTGTTTGTTTGGCTGAAAATGTTGTTTGCTTTTTTAAAGAAGTATTTTCTATTTATTTTAGTATTTCTTCCCCCAGGAAACAACATTTGGAACGATCCAGGAAATAATATTTTAACAAGCATTAAGTTGCCATCATTGAGACCACAGAGGGAAGTTGATGCAGGAGGGAGGAAAAGTAGCTGCCATATGCCATCCTCGAGTGCCATTTATAACAACACACAATCTGTCCTCCTCAAAAGACCAATTCTCCTGCATCTTGAAATGAAAACCCAGGAAAACTATAAGTTCAAGTCAAACAAACTGTCATTAAAATCACCATAAGTGACTGAAAACTAGTGTAAGCTGGGTTGAAGTCCAAATTCCCACCTGAATTCCCATTCTGGCACACCACACGGAGAAGCAGCAGTGTGTCATGCTTGCATCAGACCTCACTTTTTGCCAGCTTGCTTTACCGTGCCAGGTTGTTTGCACCTGGAGAGCCATGCTGTGAAGCAGCAAGAGGAGCTTTCAGTTTAGTAGGAAAGGGCCCCAGAGCCAGTTTTGGGGAATTTTGCTGCCTCTCATGGCTGTGGGCTCTTTCTGCTGTCCAGACCTTGCCATGCCAGGGAAGTTCCATAGAAAGAGACATCACCTCTGAGTATAGGTGGCATATGACATTTGTCTGATTTCCATGAAGGAGTGAAAAACGTTCAAACAGTTAAAATGTTAAAGCAGCCTTAGATGTGACAAAATTTTACAGGGAAAAAGTTGATGAGCTTGGGAGAAGGAGGATGATCCCCAAGCCATGCTTTGTGCTCTGGTGTTTGCAGCCAGCAGTCCAGATAACAACTTGGAGAGGAATCTGGGTAGGAGCAGCTTCAGTGAGTCACTTACCATTTCTGTCCAGGCAGCTAAATCAAAAGTCACACCTCTTCAAGCAGTGCTGCTGCTCAGACTGGGGTATCACGGGTGCAGTGCTGCCCGGGGCCGTCGTGGGCATGCAAATCACTGCACACACGGAGGGTATCAGCCAGCAGCTGCTCTCTAGGTGCTTGAGCACTGCCTGTCCTGAAAGGTACCAATTATCACCATTTAATGGGGAAATCTGAGGTGTCTAAAAATTGTTGCACCAGTGACTGGGTTTTGCTAGACATTGCAAAGTAGAAGACCCAGACCGGGGTGCAAAGGACTGACTTCAGACAGTGCTGTCAGCAATCCCAAATAACGATTGCCCTGACAAATGTTGCTAATGAAAATAAAAGTAACCTGTTTGCCACCTTCAAAGTGCACAGGAGTTTTGTCATCACCAACAATGCCACCTTATATTTCCATTCTGAGCCTGATGAGTCTGACACCAGACCAGAGTCACATAGGGGCAAGACATTTTGTAAATGCTACAAAGAAAATTGTATTTAGCAATTTCACCAAAGCAGTGAATTCATCAATTCCCCAAAAATTCAAACTGATGTTAATGCCTGAGCACATTTCTCAGCATCTTTTGCAAGCAGGAGGAAGTAAGCATGTATGTTTTACGAGGAAACAGCATTTGTGGGGTAAGATCTTTGCAGAGAGCTCCCAAGCATGGACAATGTGGGGGTCATTTCAAGGGATATCTGTTTGCAACAGAGAGCTTTCCCACTTCCAGCTGAGCACTCGGACTGGCTTTGCATCTGCAGGATGAAACACGGAGAGTCTCTCAGCCAGATCTGCAGAGCACACCCTGGTACGATGGATGCGGTTTTCTCCTGCTTGCTTTATCTCAGCTGCTGCCCTGAGATGTTGGTAGGCAGATGTGGAAAAGTGCAGTTTTTCTCTCCCTATCATTTGTGGGGTTTTTCCTTACCAATGGGATATGCTGCATTGCATTTCTAAGGTTTGCTTTTGGTACCTGCTCAATAAACACAAAGCAGTGATGCTATTTCAGCAATATAAAAGACCATTATCATGGTGCTGATTGCATGTGATCACGTTATGCATCACATATCATTGTCTTGCTACATGATTTTTGAAATTCTTCACATGGTTTATCCAAACCAAAGGTTTTCAAAGAATATAAAGGAGAAATGGTACGACCGCCTCACTGCACCTACATTGATTTGAAGAAATGTGTCACTGGAAGGTAGGTCTCTAAATGGGAGTTTGTATCTTTTCACATATGCTTTGCAAAATTTATTAGATTTCATATTTGACATATGTTCTTATAATTTTGAAAAAAAAAATCACATTTAAGATGTTCTGGTTTAGTTTTTGATTGTCCCATAATTTTTGTTATTCCATAAGCTATGTGCTGATAGCTAGCCTTGGGAAAAGCCTTCTTAGTTCTTCACAATTTGCTTTGTGGCCAGCACAATGAGTCTGCCCACAAGACTTTCCACTGCCTGAAAAGTTCACACTAGTGACCTTTCCAGGAGAAGCAGCCAGTGGTTCCTAACATAGGGAACAGAAGTGACAGATGCTCTGCCTGATGAGCCCCTTTCAATCACAAGTTATTATATTGGAATTCACAGTAATGCACAAAATTAAGAGGAGAAAAAAACCCCACTTATTTCTGTGAACTTCTTTTTCAAACCTCTGGAGATTAAAACCCAAGAAATTTGTGGTTGTTCACTTTAAAAATACTGCTGGAAGAGGAGAAGGAGGAGGAGGATTATGTCCAGGCAAAGAATTCACTTGAAATAATTTTTCTAGAGGGCCTGGCTAATTCTGTTTGTGAATTATGAGATTTTTAAGAGCCTTTATTCAAAACCATTTTCTGCATGCTTTGAAGAAACTTTGGTCTGTACAAATATTAACAAATGTGTTTCTGCTGCAGATCCAAGATTTGATCTCATTAGTCTGCCTAAAGATTTGCAGCACATTTCACTGAGCCCAAGTTAGGAAAAATTAATATGGTCTTATTTTCCTGTGACTGCCAGCATAAGTGAATTTAAAATTGCCTTTCCATCAATACTATGTTAAAGTACTTAGTGTTTCAGACTTCTACTAATTAACTATTTGTTAAGCTATTAACATTGCATAAACACAGAAGCCACAAAAAACAAACAAACAAAAAAAAGATGAACACTTCTTATTTACTCGAGATAATTTTTAGATATTCAGGCATCTCTGGTGATAAAAATGAGGGTACATTGTGTCTTCATGATGTCATTCATAGATGCCCAGCACTGAAAAACTGACCTCTTATCACTGCTGTAAAGGCATTTAGCCCATGGGATCACTCAGTGGGCTGAGCAGCCTGACACCAGCAGTGGGATGTGCAAGAGCCAGGTTAGTAAAGTCACAGCCCATGCCCTACCATGGAAGGAAATCATATGGTTTTATAAAACAGATGTCTTGAAATCATACAGCCTTGAAATTTTACCATTATACACAATTATTGTATTAGGGATGCTGGGATGACTACACTTATCCTCTAGGAAAATCTTCAAAGGAATCACAAGTTTGGCCACATGAGAACAGATCTTCCAAACTTAGAAATGGGCATTTCCTCCTGGGTGGTTAGAGAACTACATTTTGAGATCTCCATTTGTACTTACTTGGATAAAAGGAATAACATGAATTCAACAAGGCTTTTGAATTCATGACTTTGTTCTGCCTAATTGATGAATTTTTTTCATCATCTATTTTTCTATGCGGATTGAAAGGCTCCAGCTTTTCATGTCTGGCTGAGAAATGTGGATTCCTAACTCCATCACTCTTTGGTCACGATTTGGGCTCCAGGCCTATCGGTCCTGCGACTGCAATCACATGGCATATAAATGTATTCAAAGAATGAAGGCTAGATTCTCAGACACTGGAAAAGTGATAACTATTTCACCTCTGACTTTTGACACTTATTAAGCAAAATGCTGTCCTTAGTTAACCAGCTGACTCTCTAAAATTGAGGTCTTGAGGGCCATTAAATAACTCCAGATACATAGGTAGAGTTGAAAGCAAAACTCCTTTGCAGTAGCAGCCTGCTATCTTGCAGCCATGGATTTTCCATATCACACAACCATGTATGTTTGGAGACCTGTGAAAAACCTCTCATGAGCTGATCTTGATACAAATTACTTTGGTTTGTCTGGGAAAAGACAGCATCCGAACAAAGCTCTCTCACTGAGCCCTCAGTGATTAATCACTGTGAGTGTGTGGGAGGAAGGAGCTGAATGCTCTGACACAACCCTACCCAGCTACTGAGCCGATGAACCGGGGGGACTGGACAGCGAGCAGGGGAACAAGGGGGTTTCTGCCCACAGCCTCATCCCAGAGATTTATGAAGAGGAGGTTTGAGGTATGAAATGAAAGTACCAGAGGACAAATAGGAAAGATTACCCAATGCAGCCTGACTAATGGATTTGCACTGTAGCACTCGCGATCCGTGCTCTTGGAAGGGGATCAGCCGTGTGGAGGGGAAGAGGCTGACATTTGGAGTTTGCCAGCTTTGTGCTAGCAACTGAGCCAGCACCACTCTGTGCAGTGGCCAGGCAGCAGCCTTGCCTGCTCACACAGGGGCATCAGGTGGGAGCAGCAGAATCCGGATCAGGATCCATACTCCTGGCCTCTGTGAACAGCCTTAAGTATTCAGGCTATGGCTGTTCATGTAACTCAGTACACACACATCACTAGAAAGTGGCAAAAGCAAACATTACCAAAAGCAAGGAGAGAAAGCCTGGGAAGTCTGGGATCTGGGTGGATCTCTGTATCAAAACCACCTTTGGGACATAGGACTTAGCAAAACCGGCTGAAGTCTCACCACAAAGGCTTGCGAGGACTCCCTCATGCTGTGCGGAGATTGCTGCCTTCTCCTGGTGAGCCGGGCAAAGCACAGCTGGAGAAACAGGCCCAGCACATCTCAGAGTCTTGTTCTGAAAGGCCTGGTTCTCTCAGACTTCCGTGCCCTTAACACTGTCCATTTTCATGTTTTGTGTAAAAAAGAAGTACCTACAAACCTGTAATACTAAAATCAGCTGCAAGTACATCATGGATTCTATTGTTGCTACACAGAGAACATCCCACCAAATTTGCTGCCCCCCACCCCAATGTGACTAAGGAGAAGGAAGCAGATAATACCTACCAAGGCATCAAGGCAAGGAAAATGAAGAGGGCTTCGGAAGAAGAAGGGTGTGGACATCTGTTGGTTACTGAAGTGCTGCTTTTCTGCCAGGGCAAACAGACAGAAGGGGGAAGTGGATGAGGGAAGCTTCTCTGCTGGAGCTCCCTGCTTGCTACAACTGCTCCCGAAGATAAGGAGTGGATCAAGGGAGATAGCACACTTGGCTCGGCTCTGCCGGGCTCTACAGGGCTCTGCTCTGCGGAGAACAGCCAAGCCCAGCGCGTGCAGAGTTCCCTGCGTGGAGTAACCCCACTGGCAGCTGGACACCCCAGAGAATTTAAGGAAAGAAAGAAAAAAAAAAAATAAAAAAAAAAAGAAAAGCGATTTTTCTCCAGATGTACTCTGGAGATGAGTTTTTTCGCAAACAGCCTTGCCTCACTAAGAGCATCAGAGCTCCTCTGGAGAGCCCTGCTGAACGCCAGAGCCTGGCTGGGCCGGCAGGAGTTTGGGATGGTGCCCCCAGGCAGGGCTGAGCCTCACAGCTCTGCCTCATCCCTCTGTGCCCGCGGCGAGGCCGTCGGACCTGCCCTCGCTCCTCGCCCCAAGGCTGCCCAGCGCCCTCTGGGAGACCCGCACCCTCTCCCGTCTCCAGTGCTATTCTTCTGCCAAGGCTCTTTGCTTTGTGAGAGATCAAAGGAGAATAAACATCTCCATCTTCCCTCCGAACATATCCAGCCAATATGCATGGTATTTTTATTGTGGAAGGGAGCGATTTGTAAGAAGAAATGAAAATCTCCAGCGTGTCAGCTCATAGGAGCTAATGATGTTTACACAGACATACCACACTGATGGAATAGTCCCAACATCCCCTTCTGGGGGGAGGGGGCGGGGGGTAGGAAAAAAAAAAGGAGTTGGGGGGGGAAAGGGGAAAAAAAAGTGAAAAAGAGAAAGGGAGAGACAGCGGCGAGAGGAGTGACCCAGGCTCCCCTCCCCCGGCTCTTTCCTGCGCAGCAACCTGTACTTGACCCTCCCGAGCCTGGCTCTGCTCAGCCTCCATCCCGCCCCGCCGGAGCCGCAGCGCTGATACCAGGCAGCTGATGCGCCGCCTCATCCAAAACACACACTTGGGGGAGGCGCACGCCCACGCCAAGCTTCGGGGGGGCTCCGGGGCCGCGGAGGGACGCGGGGGGCCGGCACCCACCTCCTCCCTCTCTCCCTCCCTCCCTCCCTCCCTCCATC
>VZUA01003811.1:2474-14754 GCA_013401035.1 Horornis vulcanius | reverse complement strand
TGGAAATGGGAGAAGATTACCAAAGGTAGAATTGATGAAATAAGATGTTTCATTTACTGGGGTAATTGGCTTGGCTGTTAAAACCTGACTGGGGTACCAGGGCCAGAGACACCCTGAGCCTGCGAGGCTCGGGCAGAAGGGGAGGAAACTAACATGAAGAGGAGGCAGCTGAAACCCATGTGGGTCCTGGGAGAAAGTCACTGTCTCAGCATGCATTTGGTTTGTTCAGAGCAGTCTCATCTCTGTCCCTGCAGAGGTGGCTGAGTACCTTGCATGATTTGCTTCTTACCTGCCCTCGGTTAATTGCACCATCACACATTATTCAGCATCAAATTCCCATCCTGGAAAATGGAAAGACAAAATGTGTGTATGTGCATTCTGTGTATCTGACCTACCATTTCAGTACCAGCTTCCCAGATACATGCCAAGAAAAACCGAGTGAAGACCNTGTATTTGCTCAAGAGACGCCCAGTACTGGAATTGCAGGGAGAGTGCATTACAGGTCGGAGTTACAATATTGACCAGGATCTGGGGGGAAGCTTGTACAATCACATTAGCCATTCCTATTTATGACTTCTAAGCTAGTTAACCTTAATATAGCTGCTCTTAAGAGATACAGATGGGAAGTAACTCTGTATAAACTGCGTACTGTATAAAGTTTATGTGCAATCAAATTGAAGATGGAAAGATGGGGGAGTAGATCCTTGAGAAGCAGATTACTTCAGCTGCTAGGCAAAAGCACTGGCCTTGGCTGGAGCATCAAGTGTCCCAGCCCAGACATCGACATGTTCTTGAGAGAGTGCTCCAGCGAGGAGTATAAGGTCACCAGCACTGGCTTGATGCCTTGCTGCCCAGAGGAGTTTTGTCTGTGCCTGGAGAATTTTTGTCTGCATCTTCTAGGCACTTCCCAGCAAAGTGGTACAATGTGAGGCACGTTTGGTACAGGTCTAAGAAGCAAAACATGCAGGGAATCTGCTACTTTACCTTCACCAGAAAGTAAGACAAAGATAAAAAGAGCAAGTATTCATCATGGAAGGGGAAAAAAAATTCCTGTGAGGGAGCACAACCTTCAGAACACAAACTGGACAATAGAAATGGCAGCGGGATTTTTCAAAGCATGAAAGTAACTTAGCAACACATATTTATTTCCTGTTTTAGAAAAGGTGTCATGAAGGCTTGAATTCTTAGGAGATGAATCATATATAAAAAACACACATTGTTTAGCTTTGAAATTGCATGTGGAATACCAGTGAGATAATTCTGCATACGTTCTCTCCATTCATAAAGACCTGGCGTGCTGATCACCTAGCAGGTGTGCATCCAAACAGAGGATGAAGCTGGAAAGTCCCTGAGAAAGAGCATTTGATGTATTTCCTCTCACATTTTTGTTGGTGGCACAACAGGTAGCAGCTATAGATGCATCTTACAGAAAAGTAATTCCTGTCCAAGAGATGTACTTTAGTACGTGAGAAAACTTAAGCTAGAAATTTCCTCTGTGTTCATAGTTTAGTAAGCAGTTTAGTAAGCAGCTTACTTCCAGGAGTTCAAAACTGAAAAATGCTTATTCCAGTGTTGTTTCTGTTTGGGGAAGTGCAAAGCTCAATGATTCAGGATTTATGTTTCAGGGAAATCAAAAGAAAATCAAATTTTACTAAGACAATTGCCATTTTTTTTTTCTTTACATGAAAACCTTTCTGTTTCCACAATGGTTTTCAATTTTCAAAACCAACAATGCTTTTTCGGAAAACAATCAAGTCTGAATGGGCACAGTTTTATGGGTTGCATTGGTGACATTTATTGTGCAGCTATAAGCATAAGATCTTTAATGGTCTTGAGCAAGGTAAACTCTATAACTTTGTCCATAAGCATACAAATATTGTTCCACCTGTGTTGAAAGATATTTATTGACACTTAGCAATTTATATGAGGTCATTGACCTTTAGAACAGGTCTCTTTTTGAAAATTTTATTGCCATGTTACATTGCTTGACTAAAAATAATTAACTATCTACATTGTTTGATGACACTGCAGCTTAATGGGTAAATTATGAAGGATGGAAGCACAGCCACAATAAGATTGTGCTCTGGAATTTTAGCCATTGATATTGAATAAGTATGATACATTACAACTGAGTGATTCTGTGGAATAATACTCTTTTTAAAATCTCACAGATGGTTCAGCCTCATTGGCTGCCTTGAAAGGTGTGAGAAAATGGGACCTTTTCATGTTCTCCCCTTTTCAGAATTTTTCTTTATAAACTTGTACTTACAATGAAAATAGTGTCTTAGTATGTCTTTTATATTTACCTTCTTACTTGCAGTATTAATAACCCAGTTTTAAGTAACAAAGATTGATCCCTCCCTGACAGCTTCAGTCTCCCTCTCTCCAATGGAAGATGGGAGATGGTTCAGTTCAGGGCAGAGACACAAGAAAAGGCCTGGGAAACAGAACTGAGCATTTCTTTTATGCCTTCACTTGCCCCACAGTCCAGGCCAGCCATATGTGTCAGTAGCTCAGTATCCAGTAAGAGACCTCTGCAGCCATTTAGAAAATCAGTTCAGTTCTCTGCAACTTAATGTGCACACAATTTCACAGCTGATTTCAACCCAAGCCACTAATGATGGTAATAAATGTCTTCCAATTTTATTAAGTCAGATGTAATTGGATCTTTCAAAGCAACCAGAGGAATGGGATAGATTAGATCTACGAAAATATGAGATTAAATTCCTCTTTCACTTGTGGCAGCTCTATCGCAGTACCAGAATTGGCCTGTGTACTACTGATTTATCAGTATCTATTTATGAGGAAATGGAATATCGATGCACATATTTAACAGATCTGAGTACTTTTAAAAGCAGAGTTTGCCTTGTTCTCTCTCAAAGGAAATGGGAATTCATCACTCTCTTAGCACATGCCCTAGAGCCTGCAGCAAACACTTTGCTTTGGGAGGCATTCCTGTTCTGCCTGTGCCCATCAGCTGGACAACACTTGCAAAGTGAAAACTGCTCTTTTTGGCTGAGTTTAAAGGGGAGAAAATCCAGCCACAGGCTTTGCACATGTTCACAGGAAATGGACAGCATTGCTCTGCCTATAAAGCATGGTCTGAATGAAGGAGAAGGCAGCATGTGTGCGTAGTGGTAGGTATCAAAACCGACTTTCAAATATTCTGGAGACACTCTGTGCCCCCTGCCTGCCTAAACCATGAGTCTCTTCCCAGTCACTAGACACTAAATAGATACTGATTAAGAACCACAGAGACCCCAAAGCCCTCATGTCTCTGAGAGAATTGAGCATTATTGACCTGAAAAACAGAAACAAATGCATATTAACTTCAGGGCTGACAGGCTTTTACCTCAAAGTTACAGGGGTAGCAGTGACTGAAGTAAAAGCATGAGCCATTTAGATGTTAAAGGAAGAATTTGTTTGCAAGTGCCAAACTGGGTGGCAGGATTAAATTTTGAATGGGAGGGCTAATGTGATTGACTTATAAAAACATTGATAGCTGTGCAAAGCCAAACCCACACAAGTTTTAGAAAAGATCCACATAGTGCCAAAAGCACATTTTAAGAGAGTCACATTTTAGATTGACAGAGTCATACCAGCTGGAAGAGAGCCCTGGAGGCTGCCTGGCCCAGCCTCCTGGCCAAAGCAGGGTTTCTGAAGCATTGAGTTGTAGGTAGGATCAAGGTTTGTCAGACTATTAGTTTATTCTACTGAGCTTCCTAGAAGAATTAATAGAAATGGAAACTACAACTTGATAAGAAATTATATTATTTAGCATATCCAAAATCAATGGAAGTTGGGACCAGGGCCAGAGAATTAGGCTGAAAAATAAATTGAGCTAGTTACGTAACCAAGGATGTTGTGTGGTAGTGTTGCAGACACCGTGTGCTCTTCCACACCAGCATCCTGCCCAGGTCTGAGATCCCACTGCCTGTGAAAAACATACAAAAAATATTAAAATGCATAAGCAAATGCCCAGTGTCACTGTTGAGGCATCTGCATGACAGTCAGTTGGTGCAATTGCTTTCAGATGAGCTGGCTGTCTTATCTAGGGGTAAGTCATAACATCATCAAGTTACTTTCATGTTCAAGATGATGAATCATTTGAGAGTGTCACAGATGGAAGTGAGCCTGGACCATTGCCTGTCAAATCCATTTCAGCATTCCAAGTGGGAAGGACTTACCATCACTTATATTATCCTTCAAACAATGATGTAGCTGAGGTCTCTATGTACAACTCAAAGAAAAAAAAAACAAAAAACCAACAAACAAAAAACCAACCCAAAAACCAACAACAAGCCCTCTAAAGAAAACTTACCCTGAAGGAGTTTGGTAGCAGATAAATGTCACATTCTGAATACCCGCCCAGCCCCTTGCAAGCTTTTATTATTTCAAATGTAATAAATTTACAGTGAGATAAATTTAGTGAGAAAACCTAGAAATTGTATAACTATTGTGGTTTATTTCTATCTTTCATCATTTTTTTCTTCATTTTAACCACTGTTTTGATATGGCATATGCACAGGTTTGTCTTACTGAAGTCCCAGACCATATTGATCCATTTGTGCTTGAGATGGGAATCCTTTTAAGTCCTATGCTAAACACAGAGTAGGTAAATTTTTTGCAGCAGTAGATAAAAAGCAACTATAGGGCTGATGATTTAAAAGACTAAATGTTTGTTCCTTTTCCTTCAGCATGGGCTGCTCTAGCCAAGAATATTAACCTGAGTAACAAAAGGGATGGCTGAAGGGGAAGTGCAAGATGAGGCTTAACATCCTCCAGGCCTGAACCTAAAGTATTTTCTGCAGCCAAAGCTGCTATTGTTGTTAAAAAGGCTGCTGTGAGTTCAGGGACACTGAAACCTTTATCTATATTGCTTTGTCTGGAACACTTGAAATTTAAGGAGAATAAATTACTGGATTTACAGTGTGAACAGAGTATCTTGTCATATGGGAATGCCCACAAGATGTTCTCATATGCATCTTCATGAAGGTTCATATTTTCCTAGCTGTTAAGGATTCACTGCTTAACAGTGAGTGTCCTCTGAAAGCTCTGACGGTGTTTGACTCTCAACCAGCCAGACCACTAGACAGCTGTGCTGTCTGGAGGAGTGGGAAGGACTGGACTGGTCAGCCTTGGTGCCAGTGCCTGGGTCAGTAGAACCACAGGAGACCTCAGAGCAGAGAAAGTGTCTCAGCTCACACAGCCATCCAACCCCATGGGACAGTGCATCTTTCTTTTTCCTCTGAGTTTATCCAGAGGTTTTGCTCAGGCCCAGTTGCACCTTCATCAGTGTTGGTAAAGTGCTGAGCCAAGGGCTGGCTGAAGATCTGCCTGGTGTAATTGTCCTGATGCTGAAGTGTGAGGGTGTTTGATCCAGGGTGTACCCATGACTGGCAGGGAGAGATCTGCTGGCACCCTGACTGTGAAGCTGAACATTTCTGCGCTCCTCACAGACATGCTGAAATGGGAAAAATGGTCACTCATGCAAATAATAGCTGATCTTCTGGTCAGAACATGCTACTGGGCACAAAGAGGCAACCTAACGCATGGACTTTTGTTTTCATTACCTCCTTGCACGAAAGAAGCCATTTAGGGCTCAGAGAGTGTTTCCCACAGAGGCAGAGGGCAGCAGGTTAGTGGCTTCCTTCCTTAATGGGACTGTGGGGCTCCCTGGGCTGTGTCATGGCAGGGGGCAATGGAGGAAGGAAGTGGATAACACACAGCCGTCCTGCACGCACCCAAGGGGCACGGAGCAAGAGTCAGAGCTTGTGAGCTGTGAGTATCTGGGCTGCAGAATAAAAGCCAGCTGGTACCGATCTCCAGAAGCAGCCAGAGCTGCCCCCAGAGCTGCTGCTGCATCTGTGAGAACCACGCAGGGGCTGAGGCCCTCCTGCACACCTTGGGCAGCACTTGTTGTCCTGCTATCCTCCCATCCATCCAGCCAGCCATCCAGCCATCCATCCTGCCATCCATCCATCCTGCCTCTCACATGAGCCAAAGGGCCAGGCTGTTCAGTGAGCAGCCAGTGTGTTGTGGATGAGAAAATCCCAAGCAGGACAGACAAAACAACTTTAAAATGGAGATAATTAGTCAGCAGATACTCTCCTCCCTCCCCAAACCCTTCAAGGAAACAGTTGTATCTACGCTGTTTTTTCATTCTGTCTGTGGTTGTATACCCATTATCTGTCTTAAAAAGAAGTAGTGGTGTCAGATCAATGTATCATTTATTATCTTCTACGCATAAGATTGCTTTCTATGTTCAGCCTTACTATTAAATGAGCAGGGAAGCAAGTAACAGTCACTGGTTTTGATGGGAGGCATGTATTTCCCAATATTACAGTTTGCTTTCTAGTTTAAATAATATGGAGAACAGGAAAAACACTGTGCCCACAAAAATTGCAGTGAAAATTACAAATTAGGTATTATTTCATATAATTAGACTGAAATCTGAAGGAAATGAGATAACATCTAGGTAATGAGAATTCAAAAATAAAATCCTCATTCACAATTGTGGTATGTCTTTTGCAAAAACATGTAACAGATTAATTACAGGATTAAAAGCAAGGATGAGGAAGAAAGGAAAGTGGGTGAAAGTGGCAACAAATAAACAAAAGAAGGAAAGAGAGTAAGCTCTTGTGCTTAAATAAAGCCTTCCACTAGGCCACAAATTTGTGTGAGAGAGAGTGAGAACATTTTTTTTTTAATTTATGTGTATCATGGTTCAAAGATGAAACACTGGAAACATGTGTGCTCTTTTCTGCCCTATTTAAATCACTTCAGGACAAATCCATCCCTGTTGTAAATGGGTGTAACTCTGTTCAATCCAGTGGAGTTGCACCTGCTTACACTAAGGCGAAATTTGGCTCAGATCGGATCCAAATTAACTCAACATTTGGAAATAAAAACGAGAAGCTTGGCATATTCCTGCATTTCATCTGGAATCTAATAAAGCCTGAGATTAGTTTATCTAATAGATTTACAACTCGAAAAATATTTTATTCTGCTATCAACTGAGTCCAAAACTCTCCCTTTCCCTGCTCCCTTCATCCTTCCTCCCTTCCCACCCTGGGCAGGAGGATTGGTGCTGCCTTGGCCCTCGTCCTGCTGCAGCTGGTGGAGAGCCCAGCCTATAACAGCACATCCTTTTTTGATCTCCAAAGTGCTCCACAGGAGATTGTTCCTGTTGGTAAGGCTGGTCCTGCTGCACTCATCTGCCAGCTTCTCCTCAGACTGTAAGGATGTGAGTGCCTGAGGATGAGGGACACTTCCTGCACCGGCACTGCCAAGGACTGGACGGCAACGTCTGGCATCACTGAGAAGGAGGAAGTCTGGTTTCCTCCCTTAATTGCTAAAGAACTGGTACAGAGGCTTGTGTGGGGAGGAAAGTAATTTTTTTTTTATCTTAGTCCATCTAAGAGTTTTTAGGAGTCATAAGGGACAAGTAGTTAAGCTTGGAAACTTGTAAGCATTTAAAGGGATGTCTTTCAAAGAAATGCAAGCACAAGGAAATGTCAAAGATCCTCCACATGAAACCCACCCGTTCAGAAAAAGCCTGAGTAAATAGATAGCCTGTGCAATGTGTTGGGAAAGTCAACAAACCCAGGGTTTCTCACAGGAAGGGGGAAGTGAATTCCTGGATCAAGGATTCTCTCCTGAGGAGACCAAGCCCACAACTCTGAGAAGCACAGAGTTACAGCCTCTTAGTGCAGTTTCTTGCTTAGCCCTCCAGAAAGATTACTCCAAAAAAGTACCCTGGAGCCCAAGAGAATCTGGCTCAACAGAGCAGAGAAACTTGTGTTGTACTTGGAAAAGACTGGCAAGACAGATTAGTCTTTTCATTACACATTTGTTATGTTTGAACATTGCTATATGTGCACGGAGAGGTGTACTATACCCCAGCCTTGCAGGGACAACCATGTGAGCACATTGTCAGGATCCAGGTAGGGCTGTGAAACCACTGGAAACACTTGCAGCTTTGGTAGGTGATAGGAAACACTGCTTGGAGAAGAGGAAACAACATATGGGAAGGTAGTGGCTTGTCCTGGATTAAGTACTTGCAGAATCACAGAATGGCAGAGGTTGGAAGCATCCAAGGGTTTGAGGTGGGGTTCATTTTCTCCATAGTAGCTAATAGGGGACTGCAGTTTGGATTTGTGCTGGAAATGGTGTTGATAATTGAGGGATGTTTCTGTTATTGCCAAGCAGCACTTACAGAGCCTCAGGGCCTTTTCTCCTCCCCACCCCACCAGTGAGGAGGCTGGGGGTGCACAAGAAGCTGGGAGGGGGCAGAGCCCAGACAGCTGACCACAGCTGACCAGAGGGGTATCATAGATCATATGGTGTCAACTTATAGAGCTGGGGGCAAAGTTGGCCAGGGGCAGCTGCTTGGAGGCAGGCTGCTCAGCTGGTTGGTGGTGAGCAGCTGTTTTTCATTTGCATGACTCATCTTTTTTGTGGTTTATTTTGCCTTTTCTCTTTTTTTTTTTTTTTTTTTAAATTTATCTTCCTTTTCAGTATATGATTGCTATTATTGTTATTATATTAGTAGTAGTAGTAATATTATTATTGTTAAGTTGCTTTTATCTCAACCCACAAGTCTTTTCACTTTTACCCTTCCAATTCTCCTCCCGCTTGTCCTGGTGGGTGGAAAGTGAGTGAGCACCTGTGTGGTGCTTATATACTGGGGGTAAGTAATTTTTTACCCCACTTATTTGTGGGGCTGGGGCTAAACCACAACAGAACCTTTGGAGGTCACCTGGGCCAATCCCTCTGTTCAAGCAGGGCCGTCCCTAGATCAGCATCTACCTACAAGCATCTACCCCAAATTTTTGCCCAGTATGAGTTAGTCAAATTATCTACCTTATCTTTGCTTGCATGCTGCTTTTGTCAAGGTATGTTTTTTACAAAGATTGCTTTATTAAGCCTTTTTTATCAATCAGAAGACAGGAGCTTGTTGATAATGTTGTTCCTGTCTGGATAAGACTGAACACATTATTTGTACAGTGGTGGGGTTTGGCTTTTCTGAAGGAAGCTGTCAACACCTGCCATGAAAGCTGCCTGGAAGAAACCGCTATTTGCCTATAAAGATTTCGTCAGAAATTAAGAACTTACTTTAAAACCACAGATAGCAATCAGCTCACCTTCCAGTCACTTCTGGAGTTTTCCAATTTAAAGCACACTGGATAATTTCCTAGCAGCACACAAATAGCAGAGTTTGAATCAACAACGAGCTAAAGTAGAGCACATAGAAACAGAGGATTACACCACCCAGACCAGGGTAGTGAGAACCAAGAAACCTTTTATTGAAGCAGATGTAAATTCTTGTTTCATGAAAATAAGTGGGAATTTTGCCATTTACTTCAAGCCACTATGCTCAGATCCATTAGAATTTGAATCTAAACACAAAAATACAGCACTAATACTTTGGACAGCAAGGAGAACAAGATAAATTGCTCGTCAACAGAAGTGAGATATTACATATTTTTTGGCTCTGTTTGGGATCTTCTGGAGCCTAGAATTTTGATAAGTATGCTTGCTGTTATATTTTACTTTTTGTAGGAAACAAGCTAGTTTTTCATTTTTCCTTTAGATGTTCAGAAGTGATTTTTACACTTAGTCCACAGGAAGATGGATGAAAAGTCAAGTCCATTGTGGTGTACCTTGGATGGAAGATTAGCAAGGATCAGCAAAAAATTTTTGAAGAACACATCAGATTGTTTATTCTATGATAATTCATAACTGGAAGCTAACTCCTGCCATGAAGAAATGAAGTACTTCTTGTCATTATAAATGATTTCTAGTATCTCTGAATTTTCTCCCTGTACATGGACTGATTCAACCAGTGTAACTTACAACAGCAACAAATTGTGTAACACTATGTAACTGGCATGTAAAATGCAGAAAGGAATTTGTTCATCTTGGCTTCTGATGACACTTATGTCAGTCATGTCATCCAACTTGAGGTTAGGTTCCCTTGGTTTTTTTATTTCACCAAATGTGAAATAGAACCACCAAGTTTCAGCTGTCACAGGAGCCCAGGTTCCATTGGAACCACTTATTTTCAAGTCTGGAATTTAGCCAGAAAGCAGGAATACTTCTGTCTTTCCTGCAGATATCTGTGTGACAAGTCTGTGTTGCTTGTGATTCTACATGCTTGTAAAAATGAGCAATCCTCATAGCTGCCTGTGGTAGTTACTTGCTTTGTTTTGACTAGCTCCATTACTTATTTTCTTTTGTCTCCCATTCAGAGAAAAATAAAATTGCTGATAAACAATACTAAAGGAAGTGTTCAGAGTTGTGCATTAAAGAAGCGGGAAGGGAGGGGGAAATAACAGAGGGTAATTTTACCATATATCTTTGACCTGAAGCAATAATAAATGTGAAGTCTGTATAATCATGGGTGATGTTTTTATATACGTATCATATTTTAGATTGGTTTAGGAGAGAAACGCATAAAATTGATTGACTGGTGATGTGGCAGTAATTATGCAAATAGAGTAACTTGATCATAAAACACTTTGAAGAGGAAAAGGTAGTTCAATAACAAGTAAGCATTAAAAAATTGTAGTTATTGTGTCTATCCTAATGCCCTGACATCTCTCCTGCCAAAGCACGAAAGGAATGGATGTTGTGTAACAAAATTAAAACTTTATAAAGTTCCAGATGAAGGTCATAAATAACTTCTCCTTATAAAAAACATGTCCTTAATTGTTGACTGTGACTTTCTTACAATTTTGTTCAGTCTTGGGCAAAGTTCAGTTTTATGAGACCAGCCTTGTGCAGCAAACACACCTTTGCTCTGCTGCTTTACTGCACCGTTAATGGTTCGTTTGCCTTTGGGGGCAGGGGAAAGGTAAGAGCTGCTGCTGTTCTAGCCTTTCCCTGATGCTGCTCACATGAGAAATGTGAGGTAAGAGTTCACTGAGTCATTCTGTGAAGTATTCTCCGTTGCTGAGAATAAGTAGTAAGTAATGCAGAGTATTCTCTCACTGCCCACTCCACAGTCCCTGTATTCTTGCAGCTGCATGATCATTATGCATGGATCATGATCCATTTTTGGTGGATGCTTTAGAAGGGCAGAAGATAAGGAAAAAAATCAATTATGTACAATGAACTGTCTTTGAGTGGAAACTCAAAGGGGTGGAAGACACCTATCTGAACACAGATTTGGCCTTCATTTGGCCTAGATTTGAGATGTGACTGAAAAACCCTCCAATACCTAGGAAACTGGAGCTATCTGCCTGAAGGCAGCCATGCATTAATTTTAGCAAAGCAGAAACTTCCTGTGAGGACAGACTGGTGAGCAGCAAGCCGAGAAGGAAATGTACAACAGAGAGGGTTGAAAGCATCTCCCAAAACATACTTCTTCCCAACCAGACATGTCAGGAGATACCCTGAAATCCTGGAGAAATTCTCTTTTTTCAGCAAGCCCTGGGTACAGGCATGGGTTGAACATGTTCCTTATGAGCTGTGGCGAGCCCTTGGTCAACTGCTCTACTCAGCAGCAAGTCCTGTGGCTTTGGGCAGGTTCAGGGTGTAGGACAGTCTCATTGTGCTTGTGCTCTTGGCTTGATGATTTTGGATGTCACTGAAAGACCTACTGTGCACAAACAGGCCAGTTCTGCAGCACAGGCTTCCTAATGGACTAACCCACCTCTGTCCATTTTCTCTCAACTAACCCTCCCGAGATGAACATGGCCTTTGATGGCAAAACCCTGCCTGTGGGCAACCACACTCATCTCAAATAGCCTGAAGCAGTATCAGCTTGATGTGGACCAAATGCTCTTGGAGGATCCAGGTGTTGAGACATTAAAGACAATGATCTATCAGAAGTGACTTGAGAGGTGTCAGCTGTCCAGAGCATCTTCAAAAGGTGGCCCAGGAACCATCCAATAAAGCAAACAGGATCAGGGTTCATAGCAAGCCAAAAGGAGTGTTGGTTCTTGGAGGAGGTGCAGCTACCTGTGCAGCAGGAAGGAACTGGGCAAGCTCTGGACAAGAGATCCGTTGCAAGATACTAGATAAACTGTGATGTCTAGAAAGTCCAAAACATTCTGAGCTGAAAATGGTCTATGTGCAAGGGACTTAAAGGAAAATATACATATGAGTCCTGTTCTCATGCTTCTCAAGCATGTAGCCAGTTTTTTGTAAACAGTGTCATAAACAGAGTATTGGACTAGGAGGGTCTTTGGTTTCAACCAGTACATTTGCACAGTTGTTTTTCCTACAAGTAAACTGCTAAATGGTTGGTTTTGGTTTTTTGGGGTTTTTTTGG
>VZUA01003808.1:23467-34741 GCA_013401035.1 Horornis vulcanius | reverse complement strand
TACTTTTACTTGATGATGATGGTTAAACAAAAAGCAAGACAGCCTCTTTTTTCAAGAAGTCTTTTTAAGAGTCATGAAGTTTATTCCTTTGTAGGGGTTGAAGATACACTGCTACTGATGTTATAGAAAAGGGCAGGCAATAAGTGTTCAGAGTCAGTCATTTCAAACAAAAACTGCAAAGGCAATTTCATTTACCTAAAAGTTCAGTATGAAAACAATAAACATTCTCTTCTTTTCAATTTATATAATAAGACATTTAATTGACTTTAAAAGGTCAACTAAAAGTTTAGAGAACTTCTTTGATGTGTTACTTTCTTTAAGTACACATCATTACATACTTCATCTATAGTGGAATGGACATAAACAAACAACTTTTAGACATAATTGTTAATCTACCTTAACTACTTTTGAAGAGTAATTTCAGATATTTCCATATTTCCTAAATAAAGGCATACATCTTGGATCTAGATAATAAAACATTGATTGGTATCTTGTTGGCAAACAACACAACACATTGACAAGGTTCTATTCTTAAGGTTTCCTGTAACACCCCACAACACGGGTCAAAAACTTGTTTCAAGATTCTGATGACTAACATCACATGAGTGCAAGAACAACCCTGTTTAAGAAATCATTCACTTGGTCCATCTGACTGATGTACAACACACACCATCAAGCTAGAGTGTGCAGTTCTGACTGCGCTAAGTCTGCAATCCATAAGAACATTAAGGTCATCATTCTCAACTATTCTTTTTTCTTTTCCTTTTTTTTAAAACATAAAATTCCAAATTGGTTCATAGGACAACAGTATTTAGTTCTAAAATTTGGGAAGTGAAAAACGGTCTTACAGTGTCTATTGTTGGCAAGCAATTGTGTTAGCTTTCATTAATGAACAGTTATATACACGTTCCTAAAATATGCAGTTCTAACAACTATATTGCAGTAGCAACTATAATATTATTAGACATAAAAAACACAATTAATTTCAAAGCAGTTCCATACACAATTTATCTAAAGCCTCACTGGTAACATATTTAGAGAGCTGTCTTTGAATTCAGTATGTTCCATGAGAAGTAGTGAGGAAATTCACATTAACTCAGAGCATAGCTTAGATAACATAAGGGAAAAACAATCTGTACATGAGAACACTACCGCTTTTTCAGACTCTGCCTTAATAACCACGATACTCTTATGTGCTTATACCCATATATACATAGAAACATGTAAGTTACCTGATCAAAGAGCTGCTTGCCTGTTGTATTGGGCTGGATGGCAAATTCCAACTCTGCATCCATTGTGGTTACTCTGACATTGATCTACAGAACATAAGGAAATATTTAAATCATACTGTAACAGTGTAATACTTCTATATCCTGTGATTAGCCTGTAAGAAGCAGTAAGTTCAACAATTCTAATAGTCTTGTGTACACACAGAACATAGCAGTAAGAAAAACAGAAAATTTGAATCTGAAAAATTTCTCATCACTATTTAGTGTAAAAGCATAATCAGGACAGTATTTACCAGAAGGTTGGAAGGTTAAATTAGAGAACAAAGCTCAAAATTAATTTAATGGGAAGGCTGACATCACTGCTGAACAGCTGAAGAACATTGGGATAAGCAGATGCTGGGCAATATCTTTCAGAGGGCTTCCCAAATGCATGCAAAAGTTCTAAGTCACATATATGTCATTTTAAGGCATTTATCCTCAGCAATACAAAAAGACAAGCAGCCTCCTGCTTGCCATTTCTAAAATCAAGCAGTTTGGTGGTCAAAGTACTTAGGACTAGAGCCTGTACATCTCAGGACAGACTAGAAGCAGGTTTTCATCAATGGAAAGAAAAACTACCGAAGTTAGCTCTCCTTAGTGCCAACCTCCTTCAACTCCCTTGCTATAAGACTAAAAAATTGCCACCATTCAATGACCCTCTTTCTCCTGAAAGGGAGGACCATTCTCCAGATGACTCCTGACAATCAGCAGGTTTATTTGGCATAAAACAAGAAGTCAAACACTGCAGGAGATAACTGGGAGCCTTACTTGGAAGTGCAACAGTCTTTTCCAATTTCTCTTCAGCTGGTACATACAGAAGTGAGAATTTTCATGAAACAAAAAGTATTAAACACACAGCACTGTCTTCTCAGTGTTAGAACAGTCCTCCACTCCTACTGCCAGGGTATCACATTTTATTCATTTTTAGTGCACAGGAATATAAAGTGTTCAAGGTTAAATATACCTTCCTATAAATGCAAAAAAAAAAAATCCAAACTCACATAGATATATTCCAATTTCTCTCTACTGTAAAAGAGGGAACAGGAATAAATTATCACTTGTATTACATGTTTTTACACTACTTGGTCTATGCATGTGCAAACCATTTCCATTAACTATTTCCCTAATTTTGCCACCAGGTGGAATACTTTGAGAAATGATTGTCTGGAAAAGAAGACAAGACAAAACATGGAAGCAAGCAAGATCTAAGGCGGGGGAAAGAAAACTGCAGAGCAGTGTCCTCCTGAAACAGGTGAAGCTTGATCACTGCTCCCTTCAGTGTCAAGGTAAACATGAGGGGGATATACAAGACGAGAATAGCAGGAGCCTGAGGACCTCTAGGTTATAGGCCTGAAAACAAGAATGGCAGAGGGGGCTTAGCCAACTTTACTGTGTGTGCAAACACTGATAAAGAACAAGAGTTGAAGACTTTGGAGTAAAAGATAATTTAGTTTTATTACAAAAAAATAAATTTAAGAAATAGAGGGTGTGCATCAGGAAAAATACGTTTTCTGCAGATTCTCTCAGTCTGTCCACTTCAAGAGAAAGAAAAAAAATCCATACATAACATAATTCCTCTAACTAAATAATTAATTTTAAATGGCAGGTCTAATTCACTGCCAGTTGCACGAGTTTAAGCATGAGGGTGTGCCCCTTAATTACAAAAATTTAATTTTTCAAAACAATTTTTCTATCTAAAAAATGAGGCCTTCTTTAGGGCAGTCACAAGTAAGCAAGTTACAAAGAAAAAGGACAAAAAATAATTTTATTAAATGTCAAAGCGTTCTGTTATATAACACCACAATTTCCAAAACAAGAAGAGTCACAGAAGATCTACAAAGCACAGCAAGCTCAAAACTAATCACAGCAGCAGGCAGCAGAAACTTCTTATATAAATATCCTTACAACAAATGTCATCTACAAATGCAAGAAATACTACCTGAGAGTTTATCCTTCACAAGAACTAGAATACCCAAACAGTAAGTAATAGCTGTAATACAAACTCAATACAGCTCTAAATTCTGCCTGCTTCTGGATGCTACTGCTCAAAAAAATCTGAGTGCTCTAAGCATACAGAGCTTCTACACCTGCAATAGGTACAAACAGACATTAGGAGTGCCTGGCCACTTATACACATTACAGTAACTGCTTAAGCCTGTAGCATTTCTCTTTATCTTTGAACTTCCAACTAACAGCTCACTCAGCTGCTAATCAATATTTACACATTCAGTTCTAATAAGAAAATTGCAAATTAAATTATGGCAATGTTAAAATGTTACATTTTGTGATATGACTTAAGAAGAGACAAAGTTAACACTACAGTTCATTTTCTTTCCAAAGGAATTTGGACTGTCTTTGATTTTTGGCAGACAAATACCAGGCTTCTACAAATTTGTAACATTGTTTCACACATTCTATTATTTCTGGGCATGGAACATAAGAAAGTTATTTTTGTCAAAACCTAAAGAGCCCCGAAGTTCTACTTATCTAATTCAAACCTTGATCACAGGGCACCCTCTCAACAAAAATCAAACCTCTGGTATCAGTTGCATTGTCTGTAAAATAAAGCTAACAAACTACATTAGGGGTCATAGGGGAAGTTTCCACATCATAGATAGGGCAGGGAATTGAGAAAACACAGGCAGAAATAGAAGATGCAGGAATTTCAGCAATGGTCTATCACTCACGTAACCGCTGCTGGGTATCCAGCTACTTTGAAGCAATTCTCTTTATGTGACACTGGTGAGGGGGGAAATTATCTGAACCACAAATTAGGAGGACAGGCACTAATCTGAACCAACTTTACCACACAAACACAGAAACAGGAAGGAGCTCTTGCAATGGTGATGAGAAATGCATAAAGGTTTCCTGTAGCAAGTATATGAAGGCCACCACTACACATACCACAAGGTCCATTCAGTGCCTGTTTTTCAAACTTGCTCTCACCAGGATCCCACATCTTTGTAACAGAATCTGACAGCTCTCTTCTTCACACTAGCTCAGCCAATTAATATCTCAAGTTTGCATATTAAACAGAATCACAGAAAAGTTTGGCTTAGAAGGGACCTTTAAAGGTCATCTAGTCAACCTCCCCTGCAATGAGCACAGATGCCTTCCCCTATGTCAGGTTGCCCACACACCCATCCAACCTGACCTTGAACATTTCCAAGGATGGGGCATCTATAATCTCTCCGGGCAATTGTTAAGTTTTGCCACCTGCATCACAAAAATTTTCTTACTTATATGTAGTTTGAATCTATATCCTTTTAGTTCAAAACCATTACCCTTGTCCTATTGCAACAGCCCCCAATAAAATATTTGTTCCCACCTTTCTCATAAGCTCCCTTTAAGTACTGAAAGGTCATGATAAGGTCTCCTCTCTCCCCCAGGCAAACAACCCCAACTCTCTCAGCCTTTCCTCATATGGAGGGATGCTCCATTCTGAGAACCATTTTTGTAATCCTCCTCTAGACCTGTTTCAACAACACCATGTCCTCCCTGTGCTGGGAGCCCAGAGCTGGATGCAGCTGCAGGTGGGGTCTCAGCAGAGCAGAGCAGAGCAGAGGGGCAGAATCCCCTCCCTGGCCCTGCTGCCCACACTGCTTTGGATGCAGCCCAGGACACATTTGGCTTTCTGGGGTGTGAGAGCCCATGGCTGGGTCATGTCCAGCCTCTCACCCACCAGCACCCCCAAGTCCTTCTCAGCAGGGCTGCTCTCCATCCACTCATCTCCAGCCTGTGTTGACACAAGGGAATCCCCAACCAAGGTGCAGCACCTTATACTTGGTCTTGTTTAACCTCAGGAGGCTCACATTGTCCCACTTCTCGAGCTTGTCCAGGTCCTTGGCATCAGCAGCAGGCTGAGTATGTCTGTATTTTACCAGACCTGCTTCAGAATGATTAAACATGGCCAAAGGAAAGGGAAGAACACACTAAAGAACTATGCATTGATTATTCTTTGCCAAGGGTGCAACTGATGTTTCGATAACAAATGTTGCTAATGGGTTATGAGGATATTTGCCACAGCTCACAAAATACTATTTATAGAAAAATATTCTACAGCAAATTATCTATTAAATAATTTATCAAAACCAATAAAGAATACAGTCGATGAACATCTCTGGAACAACAAACACCAATGTGTAATTAATAAAAGCATGCACTTCTTAAGAGAATTATATTTTTATTGCATTTGTTCACCTTTAAGGATTTGAAACAGTATTTCTACATTTTTAGTACCTAACTTCAACCCTCCAAAATTTATGGGAATATTACACCTTCACCACATGAACCTTTGAACCTCTCCTCAAACAGATACAGTCCATCAAACATGCACAAAACCTGGCTTAATAATCTAAAACTTTCTATTACTGTACTTCAGCCATCCTTTGCAGATATTAGTTATGGCACTTCAGCTTTCATCATGAACTCCAAAACTGAGTAGGTACCAATATTGAGAAAAAAAAAAAAACAAAACCATTTAAAATAACATGGCAATGGTTTCCAGAGGTTTTGCTTTGGTTTAATAAATGCAATATAAATTAGTAATTTGTAAAAGCCACAAAATCCAGTCTGATTCGTAAGAAGATTGCATATGTCAAAAAAAGTTTGTTCAAAGAGCTTCTTCACACTGGTTCAGCCATGTACTATCTCAAGTTTGCACATTAAATTGTGTTAAGAATAGCAGTCTATTAGTCCCACTGCTTTACAGACTGCACATATACACACAGCACTCTCTCCATAACAATGTCAGTTATAGGAAGAGATGAAAGAAAAAAACTTTATGAAGAAGATAAGGTAAAAGGTAGGGATTAAACAGCACTAGGAACTGAAGGCTACAGAATAATGCCAAACAGATTTTACTAATAGATGAATCAAAATAAATCAGTCCTCCAAGCTAACATCAGTTGTCTATTCATACTACAGAAATAAATCATAAATTCAAGCCATAATTCAAATACTGCATTAAACAGATTCAAAGATTTTCTTATGTAACAACACCACTGTAGCAAAAAAAAAAAATTTATACACTATTTCAATTCAACCACCTTACAGAAATTAGTTTGATCATGCAAATACTGGAATTTTAAGCCACCATATTAATCCAGAATTTATTTACTGCTTTTGAATACACAACATCATAAAATGTTGACTAGACCTAAAAAAAAAATCCCTTTTAGTCTTAGTAACTTTAACATCTATCTCTGGTACTCCCCAATGTGCTTGCTTTCTTTCATGCCTTGCAGTCTTGTACAAAAGTGCTGCAAATTACCACCAAAAGCAGATGATAATTTAACTCCTTCTACACCCTATAAATGCAGTATTTCNGATAATAGCTCTGGTACTCCCCAATGTGCTTGCTTTCTTTCATGCCTTGCAGTCTTGTACAAAAGTGCTGCAAATTACCACCAAAAGCAGATGATAATTTAACTCCTTCTACACCCTATAAATGCAGTATTTCAGTCAATTAAATCTACTTGGTTTATGAAATGATTAACAGTTATGTAACCCATGATGTCTAATTTTAGCTTCTATGTTTCTATTTTCAGTGCAGATCTGTAAGACTGGCATACAGCTGAGAAACATTTTGTAACTATTCTTTTAGGATGAAAGCACTGAAACTAAGAGTCAACAAATATTCTGTTCTTCAGCAAGCCGAGAACTAAACAGACTGAGGACAGCACTTGCACCAGCTCAAATTTTGATTACAGCAGCAAAGATGTTATTAAACAAAGAAGTCATCAGTTTCATTCAGATGGATCACAATATGCTAACTGAAGCTAAAATTCACACTGCTAGGTAGAACTGAGAATAGTAAGTCTCTTTTAAAAACAAATTATTTGGTTTTAAAAGTAGAGTAGATGCTGAGTAACAGCTTGAAAAACTGGAAAGCCACTTAATCACAAACCCAGCCAAAGTGAAGGAAGACTTTGTATTGAAGCAACCACAAAAGAAAATGTTTCAATTATGTGTATTTTTCAGTCACCTATTACTTTAATATCTCTTGACAATATACTAAAGTTGTTTTTACCCTTTCAAAACAGCCTTTTCACTGAAACTATTTAACCTACTAACCTCTAAGAAAAAAAATCCAAAGCACATGACCTTTTACTACCATATATAAGAATCATTCACAGTGGCATGAAACTTATTTCAGGCTGAGACTTCCAGGAAAAATGAACGATGTTTGCTATAAAATTCCAATACACCACTTTCTACTGGTCTTCATTTATTTAATTTTGTCTGGAATATCACATACGTTTTCAATGTGAAACCAAAAAAGTCAACCCAAAATCCATTTAAGAGAACTTTCTGTGGTCCAGTGGGCACTGATTTCATTTAAATTGATCTGTGGCTTATTTATTTGTTATTTTCTCAACAAAAAAATTCATCCCAGAAACACAGGAAGAATTTATAGTTGTACTGCACAGGTTTACAAATTTACAAGACTACCAGACTTTTCTGAAAACTATCAATTGGATCATTACAGCAGAGTCTGAAAAAAGAAAACCTAAATAGGTCACAGTAACACAGAAGAGAGATAAAATAACACTGTCAAAAATCTCACCACTTATGTTAACTGGGTTTTCTTAGCTCTTACCCATGATTATTTCATTAGTTTTCAGGTTAAATGATTTCCAGCAATGTAGCTACAGAACACTGTCTGTTTTATAGCAACATCTGTCAAAAATAAGCAATGAGGAGTTAAAGCATAAATAGTTTCCGGACTAGAAGTACCTTTGGTTATTGTGGATTGTCCATACAGACAACTCCCAAAATCCCCAGTAAATATCCACAGCAAGAGACCTCCTCCTGTCCAGTACTATCAAATCTGAACAGAACAGCAAGACTCTTCAAAGAACAGTCACAGATTCATCAAACATAACCATGGCTAGGCTCCTACAGTCTCCAAAGAAGAAAGAAGGGAAAAAAAGAGGGGAGGGGGGAGGAAGATAGCTCCAAAGCCATCTATCATTTAAGAAGCAACGAGAACAAAACCTGGGGTTTGATTTTTATAGGTAATACTACTTAACCTTTGGCAAGTGTGCTACTTCTTCATTCACTGATTACCTACTATAATTACCGCAACCTGCAGTTTACAGGAAGACATTGAGAAATGTAATCAATTTAATTTCATTTATAATGGCTCCTTTCACTTGGCTTCCTTCTAGGATTTCACATGCACCTACATCATCAAGAGACAGATGAACTCTTTATAAAAAGTCCCTCAAAAAAAGTTATCTTTGACACAAGGCCAGCTTCTTCACCAAGATCTGGTAGCTAATATCCATTATTAGGGTGAATTGTGCGCTCTTTCAACACCACTGTACTCTCAGTTCTAAGGATATTGCTTTCCTTGTGAACAACCCTAAAATTCCTATTTCCTTCCATTTTCTCTGGTCCTTAAAATAGAGAGAACCCTGCCTGCCTAAATTTCATGGTTCCAATCCCAGAATTTATAAAGAAGTTACCTCACCCTTTTTTTCCTAGTCACCACCTCTGTGGCTCCATGGCTCACCACCTGCATGGAGCTGAAGGCCTCAGAAACCAAATGAGCTCGCAGTGACTTTTTGCCTCATTCTTAAAACAGAGTTTTCTAGTTGAGAAGCTCCATCAAAGGCAGTACTTGATTCTTGTAGCCAGCACTCAAACAGGTCAGAAGACAGTATGCTGCTAATTCATTTTCCTGCCCTTTATAGTGCAGCTTTGGGTCACCAATGAGCAGGATACAGACAGCTAATTCCAGCTGGAGAAAGTGCCAAGATACTGCCCCTAATACACGGGTAGGAAAAGAATAAATTACAGAAACAAGGTATGGTCAGCTGGTCATCAGACCAACTGCAAAGCTCAGAACAGAACTTCAAACCCTTAGTCCCACGCTCACATTGTTCATTAAGCTGTACCAGTTCCAAATACTAGCACACAACACAGATTATTTACAGGGGTGATTTCTCATTAATAGCAAACACCTTTTATTCATCTACGTATAGGGATGTATGTGTGTATACACATGCACATGGACACACTTTTCTTAGCAATAGACCTGCCCTGCTCCTAATATGCTACCAAGACGAAACACCAGTAAACAAAGAAAGCCTGAAGGCTATTACATAAACTAAGAGAGCTGAGTAGAAATAACCTGACAATTCAGTTCCCTTTCTGAATGCTTTGCTCACTGGACACAAGTAGAAGAGACAAGCAAAAGTCATTTAACACATGGCAGATGAAATCCTAAGCTTGCAATATAACATTAACAAAAAAAGAATCAACCTACTGAATAATTATCTCCTCAAAGACTTCTGGAATTATTATCAAAACAGAAGTTGGAGATCTTTTTTTCCCCTGGCTAGAAAGTGGATGAAAGTGAGAGGAACAGGAGATCACAAACACTGCTTATTTCCTCCCCTCAAAACTTATTTTCTATGTGACACCCTGGTAACTTTACTACCATGGTAAAACTACTATCTAACTTAGTGCAGACACTTTACACATGTTCTGTCTTCCCCTGCCAAATCCTGCAGTAAACCCTCGCACTGATTCTCACAGAAACTGAGTCAGGCTCAAATTATGCCCCCATTAACTACTGCAAGTCAGCTCATCTCAAAGTCAACAATTCCTGAAAAGTCATTCCTCCTGTCAGCCAAATGGGCTTCAAGTACTGCTCCCATTTCCAATCATCCTACATGCAACTTGCAGCACCAAGCTCTCTTGACCATTTTTTCCACATGTTGGACACTATACTGTCTCAACTTCAATTGTACATGATCAAATCTTATGAAATCTAGAAAGGGCAGAGTCAAAATAATTAGAACAGTTATAAGACTATCCCTCTAAAATGTAAAAACCTTCCTAGATTTTAGATTAATATAAACCTGCTACTTACTGGTTTCGGCATTTTTCTTGTTTTCTGTAGTCTCCTGTCCACTTAAATCTTCCAAAAACAATTGCCCCCTTCTGCCAAAAACAAAATTAAAAGGGTTGTTTTAAGTTAAGTTTTAATCAAAATTTAATCATAGTAAATAGTACAAATACCAAAACAAGTCAGCAAGCTCTACATGTACAAAATGCACTTCTAAGTAAATGATATATAGAAAAAGCAACTAATTTAGCCAGTGCCAGAACCTACAGGTCTCTACCCAGCAACATCCTTCCAAGTTTCTGCAGAACATTTAAGTAGCAATGTTACAATAAAGAGACAACAGTCTCTCCAAGTGCTACAAATTCTTTTAAAGGTTCTGTTATCATACATCATCTACTATTAAAAACCTCTAACATTATTTACATGAAACATCATGAAGACAAAAAACCTGCTCTAATAATTTGAAACCATCAAAACTTTTATATCCTGGCTATAAAATCTTTTGTTTCTCTCAGCAAATGAATGACAGTAATTTTTCCCAAATGAAAAGAAATACAAGTACACCAACACAGTAAAAAAAGGAAGAAATTCTGCTGTGCTTAAAATAACAGATCTTTTTAAGCAGAAGGGTATAAATTATGTCTATGTGGTGATGGAAGTATTCACTATTGTTTTCTGCTCCAAAAGAGTTTTTATGTCTTGAAAAAATATGCTAGCAAAGTTATTGGTAGATATCATCCTACCTCCTTTTCAATTCCTTCTAACTCAGAACAAGCAGCTAGTCACCCTCCTCCACACATTTACAGTACAAATCAGATTGCTGTTGGTTTGCAAGGAGCAGCAAAGACTGCATTGCCTTCAAAAATAATATTAACTGGAATTACACTTATACTAAGAAAAATGACATGCTAGTCAGAATAATCTGATATTTCAGTATTATAACTCCACAGCTGCAATAGATGAATAAAATCTTCAGAAGTGCTCAGAACAAAGAGAGAGGAAAACAGAATACTTGAGAGCAATCCAGTTATCAAAAACAAGGCTTTGTACAACTGATCTTTCTTTCATAAAGAAAAATGAAAAAATAAAGTATTTTTCTATAAAAATTACAGATTACATTTTCCTTGCTTATTGGCAATAAAATAC